>APFE030229873.1:40573-51156 GCA_000404065.3 Pinus taeda
TTTCTCTTTTTTCTTCCAATTGTTGTGGTGTAGCCCTTGTAGGTTGTGGAAGGCTAGGAGAAACAACACTTTCATCTTCATAGCTGTGAGGGGTAGAATTCATTGTTGCCATAATTTTACTTTCTAGTATGTCACAAAGCCCTTTTACTCCTTCCAATTGTTTTGGTGTTGCTCTAAAGAAGGTGTTGCTCTTTGTATCCTCATAATGTGCTATCATTTCCTCTGTGAGAATTGACCACGTAACAAGTCGTTTACGAGAACAAAGCCTTTATACCATAAAAATTGATCTGGTTCTAATATGAAGATGCAATACATACCTTTTGTAAGAGTGGTACACCATGTAGATCAAAATATTGCTCCATCTGAAGTATCCAATTTACCGGATCCTTCCCATCAAACTTCCTCATCTTGTTTTTTCTTGATTTTAGGAGCTCGATCTTGAAACGACTATAACTATGTACTTTAATATCTTTAAGTTCTAAAATTGTGACCTGCAGTAGCCCTCTGTGTCCTCTTTCCAATGCCACTAGTTTGACCCCAATTGGATTCTCCAATGAAGAGTTATGCCAAATCTCCCACAATGACCTGATTATAGACCTTTCCATAAGAGCGAACTTGTATGAAGTGCCACGAGTCAATGTTTCGACCTTTAGCTCTGAAAAATATATAGAAGAAACTAAAGTCCGTCCTCTTTCTGCACCTTACGAATTTTCAATCCAATACTCAAAGAAAACATTATGATGATTTTCCCCGGGTCACCTGTTTGGAATGTAATTCAGGAGTCCACAAAAAGCCCAACTTCCTTAGATCATATCTCCGCAAATATAGTGCAAAAAGCTCTGAAATTCGGACCCACGATTTAGCGCGATGTCTTCTCAAATGGGTTGTTTTTTCAACTTCTGAAATGTCGCAGAAAAATTTTATAGAAAAAATGACACGATGACCTGTTTGGAGCAGCGAAATCCTAGAATCCAAAGCTCTGATACCAAATGTTATGCAACCAACTCAAGAAAAGATAGAAAAGATAGATCAATGCCTTAGAATTCAGCCTCTTCAAGGGGGCAACCCGCTTTACATTACATTAAATGAACAAAATTTCTTGGATATCATGGAAAAGACCTCCTTCTATATATAGGATCTAAGGGGTCATTTTAATAATCAAAGCCTACCATAACAAATAATAATGTAAGGGCAAACAATAATAACAATAGTGGGCTTCCTTATGGGGCAAAATAGTAACAATTGGGCACTACATGGGTACATCAATATAATAAGAGGGTTGTACTAATAATAATAAGGGGTTATACTAGTAGTATAGGGCCTAACACCCTCTAGCTGCTCTATGTTAATTATGATAAAATCATTCTTAACTAAATGACCATAAAACATATCCTCCATCTCTAAAAATATACTAGAAGAGAAAGATCTTCATTTTTAATAGAAAATAATTAATTTTAATTTGCCTATCACATTTTAGCCAATTATATTGATAAATTAACAAAATAATGTACACTCAAATAATTGACTAATAAATTTAAATAGAGAAGAAACATGATTTGTAGAATGTAGAAACAAATGGCAACTTGTAAACAATTGCTACCATTTAAAAACTAGCAATTCTCATAATCAAATTTAAAACTCAAAGAAATAAAAATGGAATTAAAAGCAAAGAAAAAAATTCTTATAACAGATGTGCTTCGTGCCAACTTCATCTTGAAGTTGGAGCTTATAGGCACACACATACATGAAAATAACAAAATCTCATCTGTAGTTCAATCATATTCCCTGGATTTTGAGCTACATAAAAGCTACCCAACTAAAGAATTTATACAAGGCTCAAAAGAGGTGTACCTACTGCAACGACTTATATAATTGTATTGACGTTGTCATGTCAAAATCAATGTGATATAATTAAGCCAGCTTTAAGCAGAATCTCATTGCAATTTCTATACAAGGTTGTATGTCCTATCATTACTCATTCTGACTAAAATAACTTAGTGCTCACTATTAACACCTTGACCACAATCTGTAAGTATGTTGTAGTTTTGTAAAACAAATTTTCCACAGTAGCCTCAAGAAAGGATGCATATTGGTGATGGACTGTTTGTCTTGGATAAGCTTAATCTATGCATACAAAATTCACTCATACCAAGGGACAATATACATTATTTACTCATACCAAGGGATATTTGAAAGCTTAGACATTGCCAACTCACAAATGTTGTCTCAGATTTGTAAGTTCAGATCTTTTTATTCCTAATATCTAAAACCACTTCGAGTAGTTTAGAAATGGCTCCTCTTCCATTGCCAAAAATCAGTGGTTTTGTGGCAGAATATATGAGATTTTTTCCATAAGAAAAAAAAATAGTTATAAAAATTATTCAATTGAATCATTACTACTAACGTAGTGGCAATTGGAATGATATTAACTCCCATCCACTTGTTGTCTATGTTAAGAGATTAAATTACATTTACCATGAGAGATAGATAAGATCCATGACTTTGAAACAATATTCATTTTCCATGAAAAGATACCATTAGAAGTATAACATCTTGAAAGGCTATCAAATAATGAACAAAAATTAAAAGTGAAATTGAAACTACCAAAAAAATTGATGTAAAAACTTCAAATGAAATAATAATCCAGAGGGAAATTGTAGATTGTTTCACCCAAAACCAACTAAACTACAAAATTTAGGAAGCTAACTAATTACTCTTTCCTATGGGTTAAAATCATACAATAAAGACAACTTAAGATACCTAAGAGACTATAGCTGGAGGCAATCTTTGCAGGGATTGTTAAGCTCATATATTCAGGTCACAACCAATGAAAATTTGAGAGAACATGTACAAGCATTAAAAGTAATAACCATGTTGACCTTGTCTTGCCATAAAATGCTAAGCTTAGTGGTAGCCCGTTAAAATTTTATTAAAATATTCAATGTTAATAGTGAAAACCAATCACCAACATAGCAATAAATAATAATTCCCTTACTAAGATGACAGTGTGAACATGCAAGAATTATGCAACATAGAAAAATCTCTACAGGTGACAGATTTCACATGAATGTGTTAGGTCCCTATACTACTAGTGTAACCCCTATTGTTATTAGTGCAACCCCCTTATTATATTATTATGCCCATGTAGTCTCCATATTGTTATTATTGTGCCCCATAGAAGCCCACTATTGTTATTGTTGTGCCCCATAGAAGCCCACTATTATTATTGTTATGTCGGCTCTTATTATATTATGACCCCTTACACTCCTATATATAGAAAGGAGGTCTTGTCATTTGTAATATCCAAGAATCATTCATTTGTGTAATGTAAAGGAGGTTTCCCCCTTGAAGAGGCTGAATTCTAAGGCATTTATATTTCTTTTCTATCTTTTTGTGAGCTGGTTTCATAAAATTTGGTATCAGAGCTTTGGATTCTAGGGTTTTGCTGCTCCAAGTAGGTCATCGTGGAATTTTCACTATAGCTTTTTCGCTACAAAGTTTCAAAAGCTAAAAAAAACCATTTAAGATATCAGTCTGAACCTTGGGTCCAAATCCCTGATCTTGTCTCGCTATATTTTCAGAGATATGGTATGAGGAAGTTAGGGTTTTTGGAAGCTTCATAATTTCATCTCAAACAGGTCATCGTGAAATTTTCGCTATAATTTTTTTCTACGAAGGGTCGCACTCTGAAATTAAAACCCATTTGAGTCGAAATCGTGTTGAAACTTGGGTCCGAATTTCAAAGCTTGTGTCACTACATTTTCGGAGATATAATCTGAGGAAGTTAGCATGTTTGCAGAATCCCGAATTACATTCTAAATAGGTGACCTTGGGAAAATCATCATATCTTTCTCTCTAAGCATGAGATTGAAATTTTGTAAGACGTTGCAAAAAGAGGACGAACTGTAGTTTTCGATGTATATTCTTTTAGATCCGAAGGTCAAAACAGTGACACATGTCATGTCGTACAAGTTCACTCTATTGAAACATTATATAATCAGGTCATCTTAGGAGATTGGGAATAACTCTTCCTTGGAGAATCCAATTTTGATCAGACTGGTGGAATTGGAAAGAGGACTATCGTAGGAATTAATTTTATATCCTGGCGAGCTGCAATAACAAAGATACAACAGATTCAATATAAATCTCTTATAAAGTGAAAAAAGAGGAAGAAATGCAATATGATATATGAAAATCAGGAGACCAAGTGCAACAAAATTCACCCTCACAAAAGGTAACAGAAGCTAAGATGGATGGTTTAAAGAAAGATGTCGAAGATAAAATGAATGGTTTAAAGAAAGACATGGAAGCTAAGATGAATTACGTGGAAGCTAATATGGATGGTTTGGAAGCTAAGATGGAAGGCA
The DNA here is from genome assembly GCA_000404065.3 of Pinus taeda. Lineage (NCBI taxonomy): Eukaryota > Viridiplantae > Streptophyta > Pinopsida > Pinales > Pinaceae > Pinus > Pinus taeda. Next base: position 44,941 of record APFE030229873.1, read on the forward strand.
AAATGGACGATTTGAAGACAGATTTGTCAAAGTTGCTACAAGAAATGTTCACAAATGGAGAAAAGGTAGTAAAGGAAACTCATGATGAGAACAAAATAAATGTTAATCATGATTTCATAGACTCTAATGTTGGATTGAAGACCCACCATGTTCCAAAGATTGATATGAGGAAGTTTGATGGCAAGGATCCCAGAACACGGATACTACAGATGGAGCAATTTTTCGATCTCCATAATGTGCAAAACACACAAAAGATACGTATTGCAACTTTATATTTGGAACTAAATCAATTTGTATGGTATCGATGTCTTTGCTCTCAAAAACAAATTGTCACTTGGGTAATTTTTATGGAAGAAATGATAGCACATTATGTGGATACAAAAAGAAACACATTTTTTAGCCAATTGATAAATCTCAAACAAAAGGGTTCAATGATGGAGCACATTGAGGACTTCCAAAAATTGAACATAAGGGTAAAAGATATTCCAGAGGAGCATATGATTGACGTGTTCAAAGGGACTTTAAAGGATAACATCCAACATGAGGCTCACCTTTGGGAACCTAATTCATCAGAGAAGGCATTCAGGTTGGCAAGAAAAATGGAAAGAAAAATTATGGAAACAAGGAAGCCTACCACTCACAACTAAGGAAGTATTGTTGCCCCTAGCCTTCCACAACCTACAAGGTTGGCACCACAACAATTGGAAGAAAAAAGAGAAAAAGGGATTTTTTATAGTTGTGATAGAAAATACACTAAAGGTCATAAGTGTGCTGAGAAGAAATTAATTTACATAGATTGTGAAGAGGAGGAAGAAAAGGAACAAGAAACATGAAAAGAAGAGGATATTCACCAGGAACGAACCCTAGATAAATAAGAAATGAATTCGACCATATCTGGTAATGCATTGGCCAGGGTTACCACTCCTCAAGCTATTAAGATAGAAGGACGTATCAATAAGAAAAATTTAAATTGTTGATTGATTCGGGCAATACCCATAATTTTATTCATTGTAAGATAGCCAAGTAATTGAATTGCTTCATGTATCCAGCACCAGAGAGTCAAGTGATGGTTTTAAGTGGAGGAACCATAAATTGCTCTAGAAAGTGCCATAATATCAAGCTATCCATGGAAGAATATGTATTGAATAGCCCAATGCTTTCCATTCCAATGGGTGGTGTTGATGTTGTATTAGGAGTCTAATGGCTACAATCTTTGGGTACAATAGCTTTTAATTTTCAAGAACTTTCCATGAACTTTTCTTTGGAAGGAAAGCAAGTTGAATTAAGGGGTATCATAAGAGAAACCGGGAAAGATAATCAGCTCTAATGGAATGACAAATCTTCTAAAGAAAGAACAAAGAGGCGTTATTGCACAATTATGTTTGCTAGAGGTTCCCACATCGAAATCATTTATTTCTCTGGATCTCCAAAAAGTCTTGGACAATCATTCCAAGGTATTTGAGACACCCAAATGCCTCCCACCTATTCGTGATCATGATCATGCTATTCATTTCATTCTAGGAAGCGTTCCTCCAAAAATAAGGCCTTACAAATATCCATATTCCCAAAGGAGTGAAATTGAATGTATGGTTGCAGAAATGCTAGAGGTTGGTATAATTAGCCAACCAAATTCAATAAACAAAGCAAGGGGTGAATGGAAGCATGACGAAGCAGGGTGGGAACTCATTCAAAAGTTTTAGAAGATCCCAGTTCAAACAATATTTCCAGAACTTGATAAGGAAGGAAAAATCATATTGGAACCTAAAGCAGTCACAGAATCGAGAAATCAACAGCTATGAAATTGATCAATTTCAATGTATCTTATCAAGTGGAAGAACTTTCCCACTAAATATTCCACATGGATGGATGATAACTTTATATAAAAGAATCCAAAACTACTCAAGAGTTGAGGACAACACTTTTTGAAGGAGAGGGGCATGTTAGGTCCCTATACTACTAGTGTAATGCCTATTGTTATTAGTGCAACCCCCTTATTATATTGTTGTACCCATGTAGTATCCATATTTTTATTATTGTGCCCTTATATTTTTATTGTCATGTCGGCTCTGATTATATTATGACCCCTTAGACTCCTATATATAGAAAGGAGGTCTTGTCATTTTTATCCAAGAATTGTTCATTTTTGTAATGTAAAGGAGGTTTCCCCCTCGAAGAGGCTGAATTCTGAGGCGTTTATATTTCTTTTCTATCTCTTTGTGAGTTGGTTTCATAACAGAAAATAACAATTTGAAACTTCCTCTAGCTGCTCTATGTTAAATATGAGAAAATCATTCTTAACTAAATGACAATAAAACATATCCTCCATCTCTGAAAATATCCTGGAAGAGATTGGTGCATTCATTCCAGCTTGAACATCTTCATTTTTAACATAAAATAATTATTTTTAATTTTCCTATCACATTTTAGCCAATTATATTGATAAATGAACAAAATAATGCACACTCAAATAATTGACTAATAAATTTAAATAGAGCAGAAAAATAATTTGTAGAATGTAGTAATAAATGGAAACTTGTAAACAATTGCTACCATATAAAAACTACCAATTCTCATAATCAAATTTAAAACTCAAACAAAGAAAAATGGAATTAAAAGGAAAGAAAACAAGTTCTTATAACAGATGTGCTTCATCTCAACCTCATCTTGAAGTTGAATCTTGCAGGCACATACATACATGAAAACAACAAAAACTCATATGCAGTTCGAGTGTATGCCCTGGAGTTTGAGCTGCATAAAAGCTACCCAACTGAAGCATTTATACAAGGCTCAAAAGAGGTTCGACAAGAAATCCATCCAAAATTCTTACCACGCTGAAAAATACAACTTGGTACCTTCAACCACAACTTAGACAAATCATAAAGTACTAAGAGGTTCAATTGCATAGATCTTAAGGATAGCAAACCAAAACCCTTATTTCCAAGGAAGCTCATATGCACCTATTTTCCATTAAATTCCTAGCACATCATATCATACATTCTGTCTCTCTCATTCCATAAGAGTGTAATCTTCTCAAGCTCCTACACACAAACACAAGTGGTCGCATTTTTTCATAGCAACCCACCAAAAAAATGTGACCCTTGCATACTGCCAGTGTATGACCAACCAAATGTGCAAAGCATTCTCACAAATCTACCTTCAAAATGTCCTTAAGAGAATTCAAAATAACCCATCTCTTGTGCCCTAGTCGGTGTCTGGTTAGGTGTTAGCTTGATGGGGCCTGACCCAAGTTCGGAGGTGATTTAGCCAAACAAATCCCGATACTACTGGCCCTTTCAGAATATTCCCTAGAGCGCGGACTGAGGTCTCACCCAAAGTAGTATGGGATGGTGCTAGAACCAGGTTTCTGCACCCTGGAGATGTCTGATGAGTTCAAGTGGTCCGTGGTTTGACCTTGCGCACACGTCACTATGCGCACTTACCCGTACCTTGCAGCCTGTGATGCTGCCTTCACGCATCACAACTTGAGGGCCAAACATTGTTATTACCCAAGTCCTTACTAGTATTTCACCATTAGTTGATTAACTTAGCTTAATTGCATGTGTATAGTATACTTAGCAATATAAATCATTCATACAAGTGTACAGAGTAAATAAATAGTATATTTGCAATTGATATCAAACATGTAATAACTCAAGAATAGATAAACAGAATTTGGATAAAACTTCTCTTTATTTTTCTCTTTCCTCAACTATAGACTCAACTCTGCCCTACGCACTCAACTGCAGGGGTCCGCGCACTCAGCTGCAGAGCCTTCTCCTACTCTACGACCTAAGACACACTTTACACTTGCTCTGTGCTTCTACTTCTCTACCTCATACTTCGCTCTCCCTTTTACACTTAGAGCCTCGCTATATTTATACAATCCCATGGTCTGTGGACCATGGGTAGGCCGACATTACATTACAAACTAGGGTGGAAAACCCTATGACTCTAACATACTTCCGCGCCCACAATTTGTGAGGTTTTACAACATTGTTCGGTCAAAACATTGACTTTGAGTCCCAAAACATGCCTCAGGGGGATTCCATGCCCAATAGGCCCCCAACACAAACATCATGACTCGCCCTCGAGTCACTTTGTCGGCACGACGATCTTGGCATGAAGTTCCTCCAACTATCCTTGAACTGTGCTGATACCAGCAATGCACCACGCCACTGCTTGTTGGATCTGTTGCATCCTCTGTTCTAAAACCTCCATGTATAAATTGTTTCCCTACATCTGTACCGGCATCTACTTCATATGTTTATAGTCTCATGCCTTTGTCCAGCTCCTCGGAGCACGAAGATTATGCTTCGGTTGAATAGTCAGGTGGGCACACCACCCATGTGGGGTTCCATCCCCTCCTCTACCATGGTTCATGGAGAATCCCCAGATTCCATAGTTGTGGTCAGCCTTGCGCCCTTTACTACTTGGAATGCGCTACCCTAGTCACTGCGTTTGGTGATATGCTGTCCAAGAAAAGGCAGTAGGCTAACTAATTCAAGATGATAGTTCTCCAACTTGTCAATATGATCGTACGCACCTTGCCTTACCACCCTCGGTTTTTCGACGAGAAATGATTCCTTTATTTCATCTTCCATCTTCTTAACCTTTGTGCCCATCAAAGTGCTTTTCTCCCTCAGCCATACCTAATCTTTTTCAAGATCGCGAAGTTTAAGGTTTCCCTGTCGGATTTCTTCCTCGAGTCTTATGTGTTCTATTTCTCATGGCTGTGTGATTCCTTCATTCCGGGCTTGGCGGACCATCGTATATATGGGTGATGCTATGTGCGAACTAGGCTTCACATGCTCCATAGGGATCACAGCCCCTACTTCATACTTTAGCTTCGGAAGTTCTTGCACGGTCAAGGTTTTGCACACGGTCCTATAAGCCCATAGAATTGCTGGTACGCGTAGGTCCCAGATAATGCATCTCACATGGTGGATTGTGTTCAGCACTTTGAACACTTTTTCAAAGGCCTCCCCATGTATAATCTCAGCACGCTTGGTCTTATCATACTTCATCAATCGTGCCCTCGTCATGCTCACTCCTGCTTGTTGTTCCTGTTTCCTATTGTGAGGACGGTGTGTGTTTGTTCAAGTTGTGTACCATACGCCTATACCCATCTTGAGAGGTGGGCGCGTAAGCTGTTTCGTCCATCATACCCAGCTTCCATCCATAGTTGAGGCTTTCCAAACCGTATAACCATCATTCTTCTGCAGTCATGCCAATTCTCAAAACGTCCTTGATGCGTACCCCACCATCTTGCGGGTGTAGCATGCAATGTCCATTTTAGAGCGCCAAAACGTTGTTGTTGTGGCACCTTTCTTTCAAATTTGTTTAGCAATTCATCCACCACTGTCAAACCATCATACATAGGTAGATCCCTTTCCTTAGTTGTCACGCAGTGCAGTGATCTTACCATCATGTTGCAATTGAGCGTGGTTACCTCGTGTAACCGGTTCTACCATCGTTCTATTTCCTCATATGAATCCGATGTGCAGGAGCTTTCGCTCTCCCATCAAATCCTGCCATCCGCTATAGGGTTCACCTAATCCTGTTCCCGAGCGGTTATCTTGTAGATACAGTCTAGATCATCGTTGCACACTGGCTTTGTGTAACACGATCCTTTCGTAGGGTCTAAAGGTACCACTACGCGCAGTGACTTTTTCTCAAAAACCATTTTGCGCTTCTTCAGATTTATCATTCCATTCTTATCAGTGGCCCAATCTATTCCCAGTAGCGTAGGATAGGTATTTTTGTCATCGACAATCTCTATCACTTCGAAATCTGCAAGCGCGCTTGCACCTTCGATGTCTACCGTTATTCCCTGCAATCTTCCCATAAGTAGGATCTTTTGTTGGTTCGCCATTCGCAATTGAATAGGGGAACATTGCAACGCGTTCCTACTCATGCGCTCCCATGTCTGCTTTGGCAGTACGTTCGCGTCCGATCCTCAGTACAAAATCACTTGATCCATTTCATATTCCTTGATTTATGTAGTCAATCTGATCTCCCTTCTTATTCACGTTGTATGCTTCCTGAGCTTCTGGACTACACGTGGTTCTCCTGACCCAGTGCACCTAGTGATGAGTTCCTGCAGTCCTTTCACAGCCTTGCTATTGCGCAGCAGCTGTTGGGTTGTGTTATATTCTTTCCACGACTAACCTACGTAGTGAACCGGGGGGTTAGAGGGGGGGAGGAGCGCCCCCTTCA
>APFE030229878.1:0-120652 GCA_000404065.3 Pinus taeda
GAGTTACATTGCTTTTTTGATGTCTTTCTCTCATTTCTAAAGCTTGTTCTGAAGAGCTGAGGTTTGAGACTTGCTTAGGAAGATGGTATAGGTGGTGATAGTCCTACACCGACTGCAAATAATCAAGGTGACGATATTTTTGTGTAACACATATGGAGGAGGTTCTTTGGGGGTATACTTTTCTTCTACAATGAAGGTTTGGATTATTTGAGCCAATCTTGTAGGGCTGAATTTGGGATATAAGTCCAACAGATCTCCAATGGAGAGGGGAGTCAAGTTTTGGCCAGGTTGGATTTGTAGAATCTCATTGAATATATTTAGCAGTGATGGTGAAAAGTATGGTCTAGTTAGGGGACATCACTGCTCTTTCACTGAGGATATAATTTGCATGGTAGTAATGGACAATCTCTGAGAAAATGTGAACTTTAGGGAATTGGCACTTGGGCAAATTGGACTCTCAAAAACCAATTTTATCAGCATGGTTTAGGTATTGGTCTCTGTATCAACAATATAGTTTGAGAGGGGATTCATGGACAGAGGTGTCCTTTATTTGGAAATCCTTATTAACCAGGGAGAGGTGGTCTAGGTACAGATGAGGAGTGGAAATAGGTCTAACATCCATGGCAATTGGGGCACCCATTCTCAGTTCTTGTGGGTTTGAAAGTAGGGGAGGTTATTTTCAGTCCTTTAGGGCAATGGTGGTTCAGTGCAGAGTAGGTTTGTGTTGCTAGAGTTTCTTTAATTAATTTTTTTTACATTAATTGGTTCTAAAATTGATAGGGTTATCTAGTGAATTATGGCTTAAATAACTGTAATTAAGGAGAATTGGCTCTGAACAGGGAGACTGGAAATTGCGAACGGTTGAAAAGGCTCTAAGTAGGTTGGAAAGCGAACTAGGTGCTCTATGGTGTCTTTAGGGTGCAATTGGACGCAGGTTGACAGCTTCGACGTTCGCAGGTGCGTGCATGGAGGTTTATAGTTGAAAAATAGATAAAAACAAATGATTTGGGGCTTTTTGGCTTTATGCGCGAAAGAAATTTTGGTGGGTATGGGTGAACATTGGTCATTTTGTCATGTAGTGGGGTGAACAGTAACCATTTTGGCATGTGGTGGGTGGGCGGTAAATGGTTTCCATCGTACTGCTTTTGGGCGCTTGGTGGTATTGGGGGAAGGTCGCTCGATTCCATACATTGAATGACATGTAGCTTCGGGGGCCCGACGGAAAACAACTTTTTCAGGTGGGTATTGTTTGGACGTCGGGCCCGCCTGAAATGAATAAGGGTCGTCAGATGTGGAGGGAAGCGATCATATGGTGATTGGGTGGGGAAGTTGCATGGAGGGTAGTGGGGGGGTCCAACAGGTGATTAAGTGCGGTGATTTTTGATTTAATGAGGGATTAAGGCGTGGTTAAGGCGTTAGGGTCATTAGTGATGAGTTTTAAACAAGGGATTATCTAACTTAAACACTAATCGATTAGTTAGAGGGTTTTTGGGGTTCGGGTGTATTTATAGTTTATATTTTAAACTAGGGTATAGGGCTAGTTAATACATAGGAGTTAAATATATACGGGGAAAAAGGGTTTTTGTTTGGGATTTAATAAATAAATTAGTAATTAATAAAATGAGCGGAAAGGGGCACAATACCCTAACTAAATTGTTTTTGTGATTTTGAATGCTTTTTAACATGTTAACATATATACTTAGGATATCGTGTTTTTGTGGGTTTTTGATATGAAAATGATTTATGTGGGGGGATAAATACTTTTCCTAGGTAAAAGTATTTTAACCTTAGGAAAGGAATATTGTTAGGGAAAATGAATGAACTGAAGGGGGTGATGAATTTTTGTAGGGGGACTATGGTACTTGTTATCCCTAAATCATTGAGCCAACGGTTCAATCCCTCCAAAAGTCAGAGAAATGCTCTGAGCCTCTTTGACTTAGGGTTTTCAAGTAATTATAACTTTATAATAGAAATTAGTAAAGGAAAGGGGTAAAATGAACGGGGAAAGTTAATTAACTGACTTTGTAAATCATTTGCATGCTTGACTGTTCATTGATATCTGGAATTTTTATGATGTGATTGATAAATATGCTTTTGTCTAATCAATCATCATACTTATGTAACCTTTCTTCTACTTACCCATCTACTCATCCTACCATTTTCACTTCTCTTTATTAGGGTGCATTTGAGCTAGCAAACCCTTATCAAACATTTTTGTTTCTCTTTACAATAGTAAACTAACTACATCTAACCTTATTACATCCAAGGGCCTAGATTAATCAGTTGAGCTCCTTATATTTACTCTACCTCTCTAATGATCTGCCAAGATTAAGCAGTTTGGTCAGATTTTTATTCTCTATCTATAGACATGAGATTTAAAACATGAAATAGCCAAGTTTAAAAATTTTGACTATCATGGATTGTGGCAAAGATTACAAACTGCACACAATCATTATTATGCACAGAAGTAAATAGTAATGGCATTTTGACTTGCACACTTTCATGGTCTTTTGTTTTTTGGGGTTCATATTTTTCACTTTTTTGGACCTTTTCTTATTCTTTTTGTCCTTTGAATTTTCTTTTAGGTCATACCCTCTTTTCTTTTTTTGATTTTTTGAATATGGAAAACATTTGCAGAAAGCAAAGGTATGTACATATTACAGGTCTAATCTCAAACATTAAAAAATTATGACTCCTATTAGTATAGGAACCTAACAATGGCTCCACTTGGGGATGGCATTTCCTGGTGAAATGTCAAGAACTTTGTAGACCAATGGCCTTCTGAATTGCTGTGATGTTACCCTGCAACTTTTCCTTTTCATATTTCTGCATTGTTACTATTTATGAGAGTAAAACTTTTGAATCTTAGGGCCTTCTCTTCAAGCTTCAACTTCAAAAATCATTATCCAATCAACTATAGAATTTTGAAAAATAAAGTATGTACAAATGATTAGTGAAATCCGTAAATAGGTTCAATGTAGTGTTTGAGCATTCGACCATTCCGTGGTCCTCCTTCTGCTTCTGTGCCATCCACTCCTCTAAGGAAGAAAGCATTATTACCTCTGAAAGCATAAATGATATATGGGCATTTCCATGGGAAATCAAATTTCCCATGTTTGCCTTTATCCTCTCTCCTTGAATCCCATTTTATAACTTTGTCCCCTAGGTAAAAATATTCTGCCTTAGTCGTTTTATCAATAGTCTTCTTGATCCTTTCTCACACAACATGATATCTAATGTACACTTCTTCCCTGGTTTGTTGTAAGTGAATTGTTTGGTTGATTCGTCTTTGGATGTCATTTGGTTCAACCTGCAACTCTTGGAGTAGCTTCATCATTGGTGTTCCCAAGGAAGACGGGAAAACAAATTCCATTCCATAAACTAATTGATAAGGACTAGTACCAGCGGATTTATTTGTGGTTAGCCTGTCTGCCCATAAGGTATTTATTAGCTTTTTTTTTTCCATGTATTCTTGTTATCCTCTAGCAGTTTTTTGATGATATTTACCAGAATTTTGTTTGAGGACTCTGCTATTCCATTTCTTTGAGGGTAATACGTTGCGGAGTGGCCCAAGGTTATATGATACTTATTACAAAAATTAATCATTCTTCTAGATTTGAAAGATGTTGCATTATCAATGATGATTTTGGTTGGGCACCCAAATCTTGATAGGATGTTGGCCTCAAGGAAGTTATAACAATGTCAGTGGCTTGCCTTGATGGTATGGCTTCTATCCATTTGGGGAAATAATGTGTAGCAGTGAGGATCCATCTGTGTTGGGCAAAGGAAGGTGGGTGGATTTCACCAATGAAGTCAAGAATCCATTGTTGAAAATGTGCTTCAACAGAGATTGGTTTTAGGGGCAGGAGTAAAAGTTGTTTCTTTCCTTAAAAAATATGACATTTATGACATGAGGTTACAATTTTCTTTACATCAAAAAATAAAGTAGGCCAATAGAAACCAACTCTAAGAATTTTGTCAGTAATGGTTTTCCAGCAAAAATGTCCTCCACAGTCACTTGCATGAAACTCTTGTAACGCTTTGTCAAATTATTCTTTTAATAAAGGGTTAAGAAGGTGTTATCACTCAGGTTGTTCCCTACTTCCTGTAGGGAATACGGCCGAGGTAACCACTAGCCAATCTTTTAGCTGCAGGTCCTAGCCTACCTGCAACCAGAGAGGGCTCTCTCTTTGAAATTTAGCTTTGTTTTGGAGTATTTTAGGCTAGTTATGATGAACAGGGTTTGGTTTTAAGTTTGTTGGATGGTGATCCAGACAGAGCTAGGGTGCAAGTGTGAAACAATTTTTTCCATTGGGCAATGGAGTCACTGAAAGTGCAATCCTTGAAAGAGCTTCTTGGTGAAAGGTAGTGCCTTAGAGCAGGATAGGCAAGCTAGGAACAATTTTCAAATCTGGGAATGATGGAATGAAGTCAGGGAATGAAAGGCAATCAAGAATCTTTCATTATACTGGCAGAGGGAAAGTGTATGAATATTATGCAGGAGCAGTTAAGGATTCCTAAATAGTATTCAAAATGAAAGAATTAGTGTAAACATGAGAAGTTAAGAATTCATATTTATGACTAATCCTGAAGAAAACATAATTAATAGCAGAGATTGAACATAGGGTGCATCAAGACAAATCCTATGCTATTCTTCTTCTCCGTTATCAAGATCATGAAAAATACATGGAATTTACGAATATAGAGAACATAAAACACAATTTATTATAACTTATTGTTCCATAACATGACATAGGAATTCTGTAGCAAGTCCCAGAACATCCAATCCACCTTCATATGATTCAGACCCAGTGAACTTCAATAGCACTTTGTATTAATACAGTATGATATGTTACAGCGCAGTTCAGAAAGAAAATCACCAACCAACAACAATACATCTCTTTGACAAGTATATATAGGAGTTTACAAAATATCCCATAGGGAAATATCTGGACATCAATGTATCCATCTACTTTGACATAATCAATAACTATTTGTGGAAAAATCGCGTAGCAATAACTGAGGAATTAAAAGCTCTTTACTCGTTGTAGCAGGTGTCCTGTGTGCTGTTGACCCTTTGACTCTGGCAGTCGGTGGGTGGCCGCTTCCTTGATGTGTTGTCCTGTATTGCCATCATGTGCCACCTGGTTTGTGCTTTTTGAATATTTTTAGTGCGCATTTCACCCACTGTCAGTTTGATTTTCTGGTAGCTAAGCCATATAATGCAATTTGCTTATGTAGACAACAAATACGAAGAGAATCAAACTAATTTAGAATCTGAAGCAGGCTTTACCACCAATCCTCTGTTGGTAATTGATGTTTTCTTAACTTGAATAATGTTTCATCAGCTTCAGTGTATGTGTAATAATTCGACCAAAATGGAAAAAGGTGTGCTACCTCATGCTCTATGTAAAACAAATCCTCCAGTTTATCATATAAACTCTGCCCTGTGGGAGGGACTACTTCTTCTGTGCTGCTTGATGATGCTGTGATTTGATTTTGTACATAGGTACTTAGCCTGTTTGCATATTGTTCCTGTTTTAGCAGCCTTCCAGTGCTAGTGACTAGGCTGGGTAAACCTTTGGTTTGTAAATTTGAAAGCCTCTGTCTAAAATCATTTACCTCTATCTGCATTTCTTGTCACTTTCTTTCTATGGTTTGGACAAAATTTCTCATGGTCAACACCTTCTTGACTCTTACAATAGTCTCTATCCTGTTCTGGATGTTCAGTGTTGCCAGCTGGTCACCAGTACTAGTATTCAAGAAGTGAATCAATCGATTGGCTTGCTCAGGCTTATATGCTAATAATGTTCTGGCCTTATGGGTTTCATGCTGAGCTACAACCATCAATTCTATTTGATCAAAAATGGTTTGTATTGCTATCCATTGATCAACAAGAGATTGGCCAATTTTATTCCACAAAATTGTTTTTATCTCGGTCAGGGTTCTATGGAGAGTGAGGTCTTTCTCCAAGGCTGTTATCTTATTTTCTAGGGCCTTTACTTCCCTGGTCTTCTCAGCAACTATCATCTTTGATTTATCATAGCTAGCCTCAATATTGGCTAGCTTTTCTTTGGTTTCCTTCATCTCTGCTATTTGTGATTCTAGAGCCTTAATTTCTTTCATCATGGCCTCCATGCTCAAGCTGGCCTCTTGCATTGCTGCTACTGTAGTTGCTGAAGTTGAGGCACCTGCTGCTGAAGTTGAATCTAGGAGAGGTGCTGCTGTAGTAACTGTTGTTAGAGGAGCTATAATTATTGGAGCTGTTTGGGATGGTTGAGGGGCAACTCTGGCTGTTTCCCTTATTGAGCCTCTTCCAATGCTTTCTCTGTTTCTAATATCATTTGATTCATCCTCATAAGTAGACTAACCACATCCTCTACTTCCCATTGTTACGCTACTTTTGCAGTTTGAGGATGTATGGTGACTGGCAGCTTCATTTGTTTTCTCAGTGCTGCTATGTCTTCCTCCTTTTTTCTAATTAAGGTCTGTGTGCCTTTGGGATCTTTGGGATCATGTCCCAACTCTATGATGATTTCTTCCAAGGATTTTATCCTATTATCCTTGGCCAATGATGAGGCTTTTTCCAACTCTAACTGGGCAGAAGTATTATATAAAGAGTTCTGCAATCTATGGGCCAGTAGAGCCTTGTCTACTAATGTAGAATAAACCATTTCTCCAGCCTGCTTATGTAACTCAATCTGGTCTATTGGATGTATGTCTTTTGCCAAGACCTCCAGATTGGTTCTGATGTAGTCTGCAGCTGACTGTGGCTGCTGTGTAGTAGGTCTAAAATGACTGAGAGTCATCTTCCCTTCTTGCATATCATATGCTTCCATTAGTCTCTGTTGATTCGTTGGTGCCATTCTCATTAACTGATTGTAAAGCTGAAACCTTATTGGATTGTTTCTAGCTTTGATCTCTGTAAATGCTCGTTTGATATCCAAGCCTTTTTGGGTCTGCTGTTTGGAGGATGAAACCTCCCCACCTGGTTGTCTCTCTTGCTCCTGCTGAAAGGAGCTGTCCGATGTTTCCAAAACAGGAGGGATCTGCTGTTCAGAAGTCCCCTCACCCCTGATATTTCCTATGATTTCTTTTGTAATTTCCTCCTCGGCATAGGGGTTTAGCCTCTGTCTTTTTCCCCTTGCTGGTTTGTGGATGCCCCTGTGGGTGTGCCATCTGTTCTGTCCCTCTTTTTACCTCTTTCCTCATTGTGAGGAGTTTGCAGCACAGGGATCTCAAGTGCCTTTGTTTGTGTTGCAAGGCTTTGTTCTTGACCCTTTTCCTGAGTTGAGGATGGCTGCTCTTCCATTGTGCTTTGCTGTTCTGAGTGTTCAATGTCCTTGCCCTTTCCTGCAGGCAAAATGGTTTCTTTAGCTGGCTGCCGTGAAGATGTAGCTGTTGATGTGCTTGCTCCCACCGGTTGAGGCTATGTGAAGGTGACCTGTGCAACATAATCCAGGTCAATTCTTTTCTCAATTTCCTTCATATCTTTCTCTAATTTTTCCTCTTCAGTAAGCTCTTCATCATCTAATGTGCCCTCTACCCATTCTTGTTGATTGGAATATTGTTCAATGTAGGGGATTGGCTGGTGCACATATCCTGAAAGCCTGTGTTTGATTGTTCTAAGGCTTATGAAGTGTTCAGGGTCATATGGTGCCCAATAGAAACTCTGTTTCAACATGAGCTCTTGTCCCAGCATATTGTCTACATCTTTCCATGCCTCTTCCTTTTTGTTGAAAACAAAGGGGCCCAACTGGTGTCTGATTTTAAGCTGTGCCTTCTTGTTTTTCCCATGGAAATGAGTCAGGTCTGCATTACTGAACTGCCAGAAATATTCCAAGGCAAAAAGTCTCACGGGGACATATCTTGGCAGCTTATAGGGGGACAACTCACACCCATAAATTCTGATCACTGTGTGGTTTTGGTAGAAGTACCAATCACCAATGTTGCAACGCTTTGAAAGATGCAAGATTATTTGCATTTCAGTAGTGAGTCTGGTAGGAGGAGTCACCATTAATAGGCAAGTAGCTGGGTAGATGAATAGGTCAATAAACTCACAATATGTGTATGGAGAATAGTGGTCTTCATGGAAAACTAAGGTCCAATAGATGACAAATCTCCTCTCTCCTTTTGGGTCTAATCTCTTGAGAGGAACCTTGAAACTATCTAGGTGATAGTACAACAGTAGGTGGTAAATGTAGGAGGTGTATTTAAACACTCTTTCTCTCTCCATCATCATGAAGTGTTCATGTATTTTGTTTGCTATGAAAGTGGCATAGTCATACATGAAAGCAGGGGGCTGCCTTGGAGTGAATATGGTTAAGAGAAAAAATACAGTCTCATCCACAAATTCTCTTGTTTTTCATCCTAGAATGTAGGAAATCATATCCACCATGAGCTTGCCTGTTTCATTAAACGAGTCCTGATGATAGGTAGGAGGATGATCATACTGGCACTGTGGATCCATAAACAGCTGACTAACTCTTGATATTTTTGCCCTAGAGAGCTTTGCACCCTGATCAAGCAAGAGTTTCATTGTGAGGGGAACCAAAGGCTGAGGAGGCTCAAAGTTTAGCATTTCATTTATGGATTGAGGAGTGATATAGAACAACATAGACTCATCTGGACTGAGAATTGCTCTTAGAGTGGGGTCATAGTTTGCATGACATAAATGGATGAAATCAGGCAACACATTGACTGATGGGAGGTAATAGATGGGCATACTGGATTGCAAAATTCCTAGAATATTTGTGTTATTCCTGTGATTATTTCTGAATTGGCACATAGTTTTGAGGTGAGAATTAAGTCCCATCATATCCTTGATCTGGAAGTCTCTGTCTGCCAAAGGTAGCCATTCTAAGTCCATGTGTGGAGCATTCAAAGGAGCAATGTTCAAGGCTACTGGAGTCTCCATATCTTATACTGTTGGTATCAATTGCAATATGGGTGTAAACAACAATAGGAAGTAGAATTTAGGCTCTGAGGATATTGTGAAAGGTATAAAAACTGATTTTTTATTTCAAATGGACCTCACTGTATAGAGTTTATGGTAAAGAACAAACTTGTAGCACTTTGACTGGGTTTTTACATAAACTGGTTAAATTTGCAGGCTCTGTGAACTGAATGCCGAGAGGATAGAGTTTGAATTTCGCCCAAAGGGGCAGAAGTTTGCAAAGGGAAAGGGAAGCTGAGGATTTCCCTTTAGGAAAATAGGTTGCAACCAGTCGGAAATAGGGCGCTCGACTATTTTAACTGAATAATCAAGAAATTTTGTAATCTCTGTGGGCGTATATGGATGCACAGTGTGTTGGAATAGTTCGTTTGCAAAGGAAATAAGCTTAAATTGCAAGTTTGTGGTGAATTACCAGCTCAAATGATAAATGCAGGACAATGAGCGATTGGTAGGAGCGTTTTTGGAAGTAAAATACAGGTTCTTTCGGCAATTTAAATAGAGAAGTATGAAAAATAGGGCTTCGGGCATAAATCGGGTAAATACCTGTTTATGAGGGCGCTGAGGGTATTTGACAGGTACAGGTCGAGCTATGGAGTCGGGCTGTGGAGCTGAATTGCAAGTTGATATACTGTAGAAGCTCTGGAGGTGATTTGTTTGCAAAGGCGCATGCACGTTGTTTGCGGGAGTGAAAATAGAAATAGGAGGAAAATAGTTGTTTTCACGACTTTTTAACCAATTTTGGACCATTTGGCGCTTTTTCGTGTTTTTCCAGGATGATGTCATCATGACATATTTTTTGTCGTGTAGCGGGTACGGAGAAAGACGTGGCACGTGACGTGGATGATGACATGGCATATGACACAGTGGCGGGGTGGTGACGTCAGTGGATGACATGGCGCAGGTATAGGGCAGTGGCAGGCGACGTGGCGGCAACGTCATGTGGTGACGTAGGCAAAAGGGAAGGGTGGTAAGCGGTTTGCATTGGGCCGCCTTTGGTACAGGAGTGGTAAGTGTCAGAGGCGGCCCGATGCAATAGGAGTCCGACAGCTATCCCGGTGTACGATGTTGAAACTGTCGACCATCGGGTACTATCGTACTGCTACAGAGGGGCGCCTGATATGCATGAGGACCGTCGGATCTGCGGGAGGCGATCCGACGGTGGACGGGAGGGAGATGTGTGCGAATTTTAGTAGAACAACACGCCCGATAAACGTCAATTTTTCACGGCTTCGGGTGGGTTTTAGACCTTAGGTTATAGGTTTAATATGTGTTTGGCGCGGGACTATGGTTATTCGTTTAACCAAATATTAAACGAAATCCAACATGAAATGTATGCGCGGAGGTTTATAGGGTATAGTTTGTGTGCGGGGGAGTTTAATATGGTTATTCATTTAACTGGGTGTTAAATAAATCCCAAAGGTTAATGAACGCGGATGGGTTAACAATGGGTCCCAAATGGACCTAATGTTTCCCGACTTATATTATTTGGCTACAGTTGCCAATGGGTGGGGATATTTATATTTTTTGGGTTTTTAATATAGTTTTGTAGAATAGGGGTGGGGAAATGATTTAGGGAGCTAGATAATAGGGTTAGATGTTAATATGAGTTCTATGGAATGAAAAGGAATGGATGCATGGAAAATTGAGCATAGGGAAATGAATGAATTGTGGAAAGATAAATTTTACACAAGAAATGTGGCTTATTTTCACTAAGTCAACTCAGATGTCAACTTGGTTTTTAATAAGAATGGAGTGAAACTGGACTTTTTGGGGAAATCCCAACGTCCTTGAGGGGGTGTTAGTGAATTATTTCTGGGGGAATGAAAGGGGAAGTTAGACATGCTTCCCTGTTGTACCATCAAACAACTGCCATGGTGTTAATGCCATAAATGAGATGAGTCCTTCTTGACAAGACCACAAGTGATTACCTACTTGCTTCTGCAACCTCAAACTACCTACCCAGCCTAATACACCTAACATTTTTTCTTCCTTTGGATTGGGTGCACTTGACCTGGAAAAACCTGATTGTTTTCTTTTTCTTTTGACTGTCCTCCTATCTAAATGTACCCTTATCTCTTCCAAGGGCCCAGATTAAGCAGTTGGGCTCATTAAATTCTCTACCTAGCTACTCATCTGCCAATCTTGAACTATTTGGACATATATTCTTTCTCTATTCTACAACAACAATTCAAACTTGGCATGGTCCAGATTGAACTCTTGGGCCATCCATCAAATGTAATAAGCAGCAGTACCTCCACATGGTGAACTTGCAAAATAAGATAGCAGTGGCATTTTGACTATCCACTTTCCTGGTCTTTGGTTTGGGGTTCATTTTCACTATTTTTTCTTACCAATTGATTTTCTTGCCTTTTGATTATTCTTTTAAGGCATACCCTCTTTTCATTTTTTACTTTTCTTTATCTGTATACAAAATATGGAACCTCTGCAACATGCAGGGATGAACATATTTAGCACTTCCACTGTCAATCATGAAAAATGAAACCTATTGGTATAGGAATCTAACAGAAGGATACCTTCATGATTCCTCCAAAACAAAGCATTCTCAATTATGCAAAATTTTAAGGATTTCATTTTTAAAAATATGCTTTTGGTCTAGGATAATTCAGGAGGAGCTTTTATATTTTGTAAAACATATATGATGTCAACATACCATGGTGATTCAATAAAGGCCTGTTTGATTGGTGGAGTCGCCATTTCCTCTCCATTATCCATTTTTGTAATAAAATTTATATCTAAGGCCTGACAGTTCGATTCAACCATGAGCTTGGCTAAACCTTGGCCTTTGATTAACTTTGTTGGTTTGATTTCTAGGTCATATTCTAATATAGTAGCAATCCATTTCCCTCTCTTTCCATTTGGACCATCTTGAGTTAGGATATCATTGACTATTGAATTGGGGACATATGCTATTATATGAGAATATAAAATGTAAACTTTGAAATATTTGATAGCTTTGACCAAAGAAAAGGCTTGCTTTTCCATTATGTTGTATTTTAAGGGGGCATCTCTTAGGGCTTTGCTAAAAAAGGCAATAGGATGTTCATAACCCTGATCATTTTTCTGCAGTAGAACTGCAACAATTATGTGTTCTGAAGCAAAGGAAAATAAAATGAAGTCCCCTTCAAATTTTGGACTAATCAAAACTGGTGTTTTTATTAAGGCTAGCTTAATATCTTCAAAGGATTTCTTAGCCTCAATGGTCCATTTTATGGTCGAATCTTTTTTCAACATATTGTTTAATGATATAATTAATTCTGCTAAGTTAGAAATAAATCTCCTAAGAAAGTTAATTTTCCCTAAAAAGGCTTGTAATTCCCTAATGCTCCTAGGATGTTGTATATGTAAGATGGCTTCAATTTTTGCAGGATCTATTCAGTTACCATCTTTAGAGATTATATGGCCTAATAACTTTCCCTTTTCTAACCCAAAAAAAGATTTTTTGGGATTCAAAGAAATTTCATACTTCCTACATTTGATGAAAACATGCCTTGGATGGTCTAAGTGTTGTTTATCAGATTTTGAGAATACAGTGATGTCATCTAAATATATTACTAAGAATTCATGATCTTCTTTAGCAAAAGCTATGTCCATGGCTCTTTGGAAAGTGGCCCTTGCTTCTTTAATCCTAAAGGCATCTTCACATACATGAAGGTGCCCCAAGGAGTAGCAAACTCAGTTTTAGCCTGGTCATCTGGGTGCACTAAAATATGATTGTAACCAGAAAACTAATCCAATAATGAGATTCTGGTTGACCCTACTACCCTTTGTAAGATACGATCCATTTTAGGGAGAGGGTAATTGTCTTTGAGTGAAAATTTATTAAGATTTTTGAGATCAACACAAAGTTTGATCTCACCAGTTTTCTTCCTTGTTGGCACCAAATTTGAAACCCAATCAGATAATCTAATTCGTGCTACTATCTTGGGCTTATACATCCTTTGGATTTCCTTTTCAATAGAAGGCAATAAGATGGGATTGATCCTCCTAAGCTTATTCTTGAAAGGTTTCTAGTTTTCTTTTATGGGGATAGTGTGTTGTATGATGCTGGTGTCATAGGACTTGAGGTCCTCATAACTCCAAGCAAAGACATCTTGGAATTCCTTTAATAGTTCAAGGTATTTCACTTTTCCAGTAGGAGGTAAGGAATTTGAAAGTTTGATCAATTTTGGATTTTCCTTAGTGCCTATATTATACTCCTCTATATCATATTTTAAGGGCTCCATCTTTGGTTTTCTAGGGACATCATTTGAATCAAACAAGTCTTCCAAAGGGGTTAATCCTTTGGGAAAAAAATTGTCTTTGAGATTAATGGTTTCAGAGTCTTCGTTAATTATCCCATCAATTTCAACTTGATTTAGGTTTTCTACATAAAATTTTGTAAATTTAGTGGGATGGAATCTATCTATCTTTTCATCTTCTGTTTCATTAATTTCTATTTCATCTTTAAAGTCAGGATCTAATGTTATGTCAATATCTATATTACTATTTACAAATTCTTCCTCTAAGGTTAAAAAATTGTTTATCTGTTTGTCATTAGCAAATACTTGCCAGTTTTTCAAGTTATCTGGGATAGTAGGTATGTGCCTGACCTCAGCAGTGTACTGATGGTTAGGTTGAATGGTAACTTACAAGTGCTGGCAATCATTGCTAAACTATGAGCCTGCATATTATGCTTCCTAGGAATTACAACAACCTTGGTTCTAGGAAAGTGTTTAGTATTTCTATAATGGTTCCTTTGTAACAACTTAATCTAGGGTCTTTGGTCATATATACAACCTTTATCTATTTTATCACTAATTCAGAGTATCCCATGACATAAACTCTTATAGCTCCTAGCTTCCTAACTAATTTAAGACCTAAAAGAAGTGCTTCATATTTAGCCATGTTGTTAGTGCTTTTGAAATTCAGTTTGTAAGCATGGCCCTCTGAGTGATCATTCTCTAGATTATATATCCACACTCATGCTCCTACTCCTAACTTATTCACTAATCCGTCAAATTCAAGGTGCCATAATATTTCATGTTCATAATTTTCACTGTCAGGGGGGAGAAAATTTTCGTTGTTTGAGGTGTTTTGTTCATTCTTTTCATTGGAAAGCTCCTGAGTTTGGACAGTTTCATTTTTAGCTGTAACTGCAATTTATTTTGGTTTTGAAATAATACTACTTGAAGCAGTTTGTTGTGTTTGTTCAGCATTATACAATATAAAAGAATCAATTTCCGAATGCAGGGAGTAGATAGGAAAGTTTTGAGGTCTATCTCGGCTACTCACTACATATTTAATCAGGGTTTCTTTGTACAACTTTTTAGGTTGTCCAAATACTGAGATTTTGGCATATGACATGTCAAGTTGCAAAGATCCTTGGAGTTTAGCTCCCCATCATCT
The DNA here is from genome assembly GCA_000404065.3 of Pinus taeda. Taxonomy (NCBI): domain Eukaryota; kingdom Viridiplantae; phylum Streptophyta; class Pinopsida; order Pinales; family Pinaceae; genus Pinus; species Pinus taeda. Next base: position 14,363 of record APFE030229878.1, read on the forward strand.
AGACAATAGCATTCCATATTTAGGTGGGATGTCAGTGACTACTATATCCATGAGAATGGTCTTAGCAAGATATTTTACTAAGGAAACACACAGGTCTTTGATTAACCCTAGACACTTTTCTTGACTTGAGTCAAATGAAAATAAGTCCTTGTAAGGTCTAGTAATGTCCAAGTTTAATTTTTCCATAACCGATTTAGGAATTAAATTGTGTGAAGCCCCTGAATCTAGCATTGCATTATGTAAGATTTTATCATGAATGCTAAGGCTTATATAAAAGGGTGGTATTCCTCCTTCTAGTGGTTTTCCATTAACATTAGGACTGAATGTAAGCTTAGGATGATCATCAAACAAGTTGGCAGAGTCTTCATTCTCAACAAAGTTTAAGGTTTTGTTTATTTGAGACTTATAGGTTTCATTTTTAATCAACTCTGTTAAGGGAATTGAAATTTTTAATTTAGCCACCTCTACTCCCAAATTGAAAGGCAAAGGGCCTTTTTATATTTAAGTTCTTGGAATTTTCATAATAGGAGTTGGAGTAGGTTGCTCTTCTTTTTCTGCATTTGAGGAATTTTTCTGAACTGTCTCCTTGGAGGGGATTGAAGTGGATGGTTGATCATTAGGGGGTTGGTCATGGGTTATATCTACACTGGTGGGACCAGGAGGGTTTTGATTTGGTCTAGGGAGAATATGAAGAGTTTTAGTGACTGGAGCTGCTTTGATATTCTTGGGTTGATTTGGCATTGTTTTCTTGGTTTGGTTAGGAGTGTCATAATTCTTTTTACACCTTAAATTGTATTGTTTGTGTACTTCAAAAATGGCAGAATCATACCCTTGTTTATAATCAAATGATTCTCTGGATTGGGTCTGCAATTTCTACAACATATGTAGTTCCTGCTCATCTTGGTTCAAGAAGACAGTTTCCTCATCATCCAATCCCATCAAGTTAATGTGTGTGTCTTGTTCGAGGTCATCTGAATTAGATGTTTCAACATAATTTTCTTGAAAGGGAGGCCTAATATTCTGATCAGGTCCATTCTTTCCAGTATTTTGATTCTGATTCTTTCTAAAGTTTGGATTTCTCACCTGAGGTGCCTGTTGATTATCCCATTGAGGCTTCCTCTCAATTTTCTCTATCCCATCCATCAATTTTTCCATACCCTTCGTTAGAACATATATTTTAAGGTAAGATGGTGAGGCTTCATCTTTGGTAGATCCTCTCCTTTCTTTCCTAACCATAGCTCTTTTTGCTAGCAAGTTGGCTTCTACACTAACTGCTACACTCTGTATGTCTTCTAAAGTTGGAGGATTTCTCTCTCTGAGTTGGAAGGCCATATCAGTATCAAACCCATCAAGAAAGTTTATCAGTGCTAAGTTAGGTGGGGGTCTAAGATTGACTAGTATTGCATTGTATATATTGTTAAATTTGGTACAATAATCTTGTACTATTTTATTTGGTCCTCTTCTGATGTTTTCATATTCTAAAAGGATCTGCAAAGGGTTCTTTTTCTTTTCCCATCTATTTAAAAATTGTTGATAAAATATATCTAAAATATCTATGCTATTAGCAGGTAACAATCTAAACCATTTCCTTACATCACCAGCTAGAGTCTAAGCAAAAATTCTCATCTGAACATCGCCAATATCAATTTCATGCAATTCAAAGTGGTTTATCAATTTGTTTACATTATGTTGTGCTGTATAAGGTCCTATGCCATCAAATTGAACATTTTTTTTTGGTAATCTTGTGGCATGGCACCAAGTGGGGTAGGTAACACAAGAGAAGAATATATATTTTCCATGGCTCTAAGTTGGACAGGGCTAAGAAGTGGGGTTGGGGCACTAGGAGATGATACAATAGTTGATGGAGAACTGGGAGTAATATGTGATTGATGGGTAATGATAGGTTGGTAGGGAAGTGCAGGTATAAATTGAGGCCAGGAATGAACTTCAGAGGTGGAAGGGAATAATGGTGAACTAAGGGTAGTTGACACTAGTTCAGAAAGCTCTGGGATCTTAGCAGTAGTAAGGGATGACTGAGGGGAATTCAGAATATACTCATCAATTGATTGGTTTTCCCTTTGGATTTCGAGATCTGCAATAAACTCTGGATCTAGAACTATGTCATCAAATGCACATTCAGACCTGGTTGTTAATAGGGAAAGGTCAAATGAGTCATCAAAGGGGAGGTCTTCTAGGAACAACCACTCATTAGGACATGAATTTTCTTTGATTGAAGGTGTGGGACTTACTGAACTTTCTTGTCTTTTGGATCTTCTTGAAATCAGGTTGGGATTATCCACTACTGGGGCAGGGTTTGGATATGGATTAGCCCTAGTATAGAGAGTTCTCTTTGAAGCCAGAGTTTCGAGCTTTTCTAATTATTTTCTTTTTGCGAAATTTTGTAAATAACTTCTAATAAACCCTTTAAGAGGCCCGAAATAAGGATTTGAAATTTTATCAAAGGTTTATTAAGAGTGAGGATTTGGATTCCCCAGTATCGTCGCCACTATGTTATCACTCAGAAATTTTCCTTAGAAGTTATCAAAAGAAGGCAACATTCGAGGTAACCACAAACCAATCTTTTAGGCTTAGGTTCTAGCCAACCTAAGTCCAGAGAGGGCTCTCTCTTTATAATTATTAGTTTTGTTTTTATGGGTTTTCAAGCTAGTTCTTAGTGTTCATAGAGTTTTGTTTTGAATTGAAGGTTGGGTGGTGGAATTCTTGGAGCAGATGGATAGAGCTAGGTCTTCAAACCATTGGGCTATGAAGTCAACAAATGGATAGCATAACTGGATCAGATCATTAAAGGGAATGTTCACAGGGAAGGATAGTAAAACAAAAGGCAAATATTTAGGTCTAATGGATGAAATGATTCTAACTAGGGTGAAACGACACTTAAGAATCCTTGGACCAGGATCAAAATGAAGAACAAGGGAAATTAAGAATCCTTTACTAGAAACAAGAGGAGAAACTATGAAAGAGAAGGAGCAGTTAAGAGTTCCCTAGCTAAGATAGTTTAGGAGAAAACATTCAGAATGTAAGACAGTCAAGACAGAGTGCATTCAAGCAATTTCTGAAATATCATTCCTTGTTATACATTTAGATTTTAGAGAAACAAGTAAAATTATGGAAAAAACATAAGGAAAAACAACATGGAACATGGAAGAATACTTATTTGTATTTCGCTTTACGCAAGAATCCTGTAAAATATTTGATCTTTATTCCTTGATGCAGCAAGCCAATCCAGTCATTGATATAATAGAACTTTGATTTGAGAGAAAAAGTCTACAGAAATGTCTTGGAATCCACCTGACATACTTCGAAATGTGAAGTATTTACACAAAAATATTTACAAAATATCTCAAAACAACTTGAGACTTAATTTAGGGAATAATATGTTCTTGCATGAAGATAGAGATAGATGTAAAAATGATTCTTGCGGTCCCTTTTATTGTGGTGATGTTGGCTGTTTCTATTGAGTTTTGAGCCCTTTAAGCTGGTTTATAGTTGTGGTATTTCCAATCCTGGGATATTCTTTACTTTGATCTTTGATGAGCCTCATAAATGGGTAATTATATGGGCTCATTTCACCTCCTAACCTAGTCAAATCAACCATTCTCTTAGCTTATTGTATGATTTTCTGATTATATTTATGATTATAGAGTGAGTTGAGTTAGTTATGATGCCATGTGGTCTAACATGTGTTTAATGCAGATTATTGATGAATTTTGAGGTCAAAGTCAAGGATCCAGTGGAAAAATGGTAGCAATAACTCGAAGTGGACAAAGGAGAGGACTTATAGGAGGGAATCCCCCTCATTTATTACTCCTCACTTCGAATTCCCCTTCATTTTGCTCGGAGTACAAGCAGCCAAGTCATGCACTAGAAGGCAGCCGAGCAAGTGGAGGATGACTGATGATTATCTCGAGTTTTGGGAGCCAAGCCTCCCTGATTTTAAGGAAGATGTTGGTAGATTCATTGGTATAAGTAGAGGGGCCTAGGGTGTCACTAGGGTTGGATTTTTGCTTATGTAAACTCTGCTTAACTTTGAGCTTATTATTTTGACAGTTCATGTAATCTTGTTATTGTTTTGGAAATAAAGATGGAATCATTTTTGAGTTAGCACTGAGTTACCTCAGAGGGCTGAAGCTCTTGGCTTAGGGCTCATACCAAGCAGCCAAGCTCCTCTTCACTTGTACTTGTATGTTTTATTTCAGTTTGTAGATTAGGTTGTTGTTATATGCATTTCTTTCATAGTTAAGAATAGGTTGCTTTTGATGATTCAGTAGTTTGCTTCCATTTGTGCTTTCTGTAGCAGATTAAGCAGTGATAAAGAAAAGATTCAAAAGGATAGAAACAGTGCCTTGGCCTCTCTTCCTCCCTTGGGGACAATGATTTGAGGCAAAGACCCTCTTGCTTCCCAAAAAACACAGATTTTCCTCAATCATAGGACTTCTAGTGTTTGTAGCTTTCTAGTTGGTTCATAGTCAAGTTTTACTTTGCTTAGAACTTCTTCATCATGCTCATTTCCTTATTCACAACACTCTTCTCTCATGCTTTCCTTTCCTGCAATGGTTATCAGCATTTCCTTTCATAGATCATAGTTTACTTTGATGCAAAAACTCTATTTTTCAGATGCACTTATTTCATTGCTTGCTTGGTCTCATTGGTTGACTGTCAATTGTTTATGCAATAGATGTATTCTAGCATAGGCCAGCCTATCATCCATTCCATCCCCCATCTGATCCATTCCCTATAGGTCGCCCAAGTCTCCCCTGAATTCTGCCTTAGTTTCTTGCATTTTCTATAGAACTTCTTCCTTTCTTCTTGAGAAAAACCAATCATCTTCCTCTCTCCTGATGATTCTTGGTAGACCGTAGGTGCCCTAACACTTCATCTCAACCTTCATCCATATTTTCCACCCACTCTCACACCTTCAAAACAGTGAAAACTACTCTTGGCCTCCTCTTGTAGGCCTCTTGTAGAACATTGTTTTTCCTCTTGTAGATTTCCTGTGTCCTCCTGTAGATTTTCCTGTAGGCTTTCTTTTGAAGGAAGAGTTTGGGAAAAGCCTCTAGAAGGCAACCTGAGACCTCCTAGGACTGATCCACACCATCCTCCATACTCTAAAGTCCCCAAACCACCCTCTAATGCCACCTATTCGCTGCCACATTCAGAAACAATAAATTGCATGCATGTCAAATTCACATAAAAATACATAAAAATCCAAAAATATGTTTCTTGCTCATTTACTTCCAGAAATAGCTTAGTTAGATGTTGTTTAATTCCTTGAGTAGGTAATGGTATTCCTTTCATGGTTTTCATAGTGATTTTTGTAAAAGTAGGATTAGTTGGTTAATTAGGATTTCTTTGGTTTGCTTTACAATTTAGTCTTCCTTTTTGCAAGTAGAATAGCATCTGTAGAGTAATCTCTCTTTTTCCTTTCATCACATATAGAGCTTCTTCTAGAATCGATAGAAGTTAGCTTGAGCTCCTAGTGATCTTGTGCCGGCTGACCAAGTGACGACCTGTAGTAAGAACTAGTACTTGTGCATACAACATTGTCGCTTCCAAGTTTGTTACGAACTACCGGGTTGGCAAGAGTAAAGTAGGCAACTCAGGAGTTGCAGCTTTATTGCTGCAATACTGTTTCTCACCACTTTTTGGCACTATTTCTTGAGAAGCATCAGAGTATTCTGTGATTACTGCTTTCTTCTATTTTCTATTGCAACAGTCTGCTAATAGTTTATTTCAGCAAAAATAGACTAGTCATTTCTCTTCTTTCAAGTTCTACATTTCCTTACTTTTCTTTCCAATTCTGCAAATTTCATTTCAGCAAACGTAGACTAGTCATTTCTCTTCTTTCAAGTACTGCATTTCCTTGCTTTCCTTTTCAATTCTACAAATTTCATTTGAACAAAAGTAGGCTAGTAATTTCTCTTCTTTTAAGTTCTGAATTTCCTTGCTTTCCTCTTCAATTCTGCAAATTTCATTTCAGCAAATTCATTTCAGTTAGTTGCAATTTGTTTTGTTCAATCAATTTCAGTTTTGTAGGTACTACCAGTGTGGGAAAAAAAGAAATAAAAACCAACCAAAAAATATTTCCTTTCTTGACTTGTAGGAATAGAGATAGTTCAAGAAAATGTTTGCCCAACACCCCCACTGCTTCACACAGTCAAACTTCTCTCTTCTTCGATCGCTGCAATCAAGAAGAACCATTAGGTGAACATCCAAACATATTTGAAGAACCTATAGGGGAAGAAGAATAAGAAAACATTCCTTTGGAGCTAATGGCTGAAAACAGAAATGTTGGGGGAATTTCCTTTTCTTCAAACTTGTCCATTAAAGGTGAAATTGGAAACATGCTGGAAGACTTCAAGAGTTAAATGATGCAGATTCTTTCCTTGCAAATGGATACCTTACATATCAAAAGAAAACAAGAGGAAGCAGAGAGTTCTTTGGCCATTTTTTGCCCAAGATGCACCAGGAGGCATCCTAGGAATGAATGCCCATTGAACTCTATAGATGTTTGTTCAATCTATGAAGAAAATCATTCTATAGACAAGTGCCCATCCTTTCCCAGACTGAAAGCTATATACCAAGGGGCCGAAGGAGCCACTGAACAGATTTATTACACAAACCAAAGGAGGTCGCATGGACCTAGACCATATCACCAGTGGATGCAAGGAGCATCTCAGGCATACTACAACCCCAACCAAGTCACATCCATACCTTCTTGGGCCCCCCGCTCATCCTTCCTGGTCCACACCTCCTACTTGGTCCTTCGCATATCTATATCATGCCTAACTAGCCACCCATTCACTTCAACCCTATGCTCAGCCGCAACCTCAGTGGAATGCATCTCCTCAGGGGTGGAGGCCCCAATACATCTCTCTTCTCGCTCTTCTGCCTCCACCACCTGCCCAACCACAACCCCATCCACATCCATCTCAAATATACACTCCCACTCGACTACCTATACTACCATTTCCAAACCCACACTTTGAAGTAGCTCAACCCATTTACAATGTTGAGGTACAACACTTCCAAACAAATCCTCTTGAGCTCAATGGTATTCACCATATCTGAGGAAGAGTATTGCAAAAAAGAGATTATATTGATATCATTGAAGGACCACATCCATAAGAAGAAGATTCAAAAGAGAAGATCAAAGAACCATGGGCTGCACTTGATGAAGATAAGGCATTGAAATCAAAGATCGAGAGAGCTCCCTCATGGTTACCATCAAATCCTCCATGTATTCAACAAAAAAATCAGCAAAATGAGGAAGATGTGAAGGTCATGGTAGAAGAAGATATGAAGAATGATCCAGATCAGCAAAAGGACCAAGGAAATCACAACTATATTGAAATATGGTTCCAGATAGTCACTAAGTTGTAGCATCACTCTCTTCCTCAACTAGGCTTGATCCTTTCAAAGTCAAATCATTTGATCTTTGAAATCCAGGTACATGTCAAAGCACACATTTCAAGTCTCCACATCATTTTGTCTACCATCTTGATGTGCACATGGCTCCATTGGAAGTATTCTTATATTCAAAGTGATTTTGTTTTACAAGTAGGGTAGGGTAGGAAACAAAAATAAAAAATAAAGGAAAATAAAAATCTACGGTGAAAACCTCTTTGGAGACACCTCAGATTGGCTCATTGATTGAAAACCTCTATGAGGCGGTCAATGGGTTGGAAAGAAGAAAAAAGAGAGAAAAGGATCCTAGGTGAAAACCTCCTTAGAGGCGCCTCAGATTGGCTCATTGATTGAAAACCTCCATGAGGTGGTCAATGGGATGGGAAGAAGAAGAAAGAGAGAAAAGGATCCTAGGTGAAAACCTCCTTTGAGGTGCCTAGGCGGACCTACTAGTTGAAAACCTCATTGAGGCGGCTAGTAGGCCTACAAAAAGAAAAAAGAGAAAAAAATAAAAATCCTTGCTCCATGCATACACGTACTCTCCAACATCTGCAAGCAACAAGAACAAGTTGGTACCAAAAGGAAAATTGGTCAAGCCTAGTCAAAAGAAGTCAAATTTTGACTTTCTCCTACTTCACTCAAATGCTCCAACAAGGCCAAGGCCATGTCAATCCATCACCATCATCTATTTCACCATCCACCCATCATTCTTGAGTTTCTGCCACTCATTTTCCTTGTTGTCCTTAAAAAAAAAAAAACTACAGGATGCTTTGCTTTCCTATAGGATACAAAAATACATAGAGCAAAAATTTGTTTTTTCCCTAACTTGAAAACCATGCATCCATTTAAAAAATTGTTTCATGGGGAGTTGCATATAGATGATGGTAACATGCTCAAGTAATTTCAGTAAATTCTAATGCACGATTACCAAGAAATTGGCCTCCATCACCTTCAACCATTTTTGCATTTCTCAATATCTGTGCATCCATTTAAAAAAATGTTTCATGGGGAGATGCATATGGATGGTGGTAACATTCCCAAGCAATTTCAACAAATTCCAGTGCATGGTTTCCAAGAAATCGGCCTCCATCACCTTCATACATTTTTATTTTTTCTTGAGATCCGTGCATCCATTGACCAAATTTTTTCTATGGGAGGTGCATAATGATGATGGAAATGTGCTTAGAAAGTTTCAAGTCAACCCAGTCTACTGTTTGGGAGATATGGACAAAACAAGTCACTGTTCTGCAAACCGACAGTAGTTGATCCCATTAAATCTAGTACCAACAGCAAGAGAGTGCAAACATGAAGGTTGAGAAGGCACCTGAAGCTCATATCTAGCCCGAGAAGAACCTACACAAGCACAAAACCACAAATCAGCAAGCAGATAACATGCATCAAAAGAAATAAAGGCATGCAATAAAGAGAGCCACAAGACCTCACAAAAAATACATTCAGATCACATGTAAGTAACTAAATCGCTCCTCTGTTTTCATTTGTGTAATTAGAAGTCATGCAAAAGCAACAAGATGGTTGAGGTTGAACGAGGGAAACGTGGCCAGTTAACTTGGCCACCTTCAGTTAGTTGACTCCACTTAACCGAGATGTCACCCACACATGCGCACAGTCAAATCCAGCAAAAGATGCCAAGGACAGGTAGTGGGAGGAAGAGTTAACTCTGATGTAATAATGAGGGATGATTACGAGGAGGGGCCATGATGACCAAGCAGGTGGGGACCAACAGTCCTAATCTGGGCAATGTACACTTTGCTAGCTCAGCACTCATAACCAAAAACAACCATAAAAAAAGGGGGTAATGAGCACTCCTCCTCGTAACTCAGCTACAATAGTCTCCTTGTGCCCCCACAACCTTGTAACCATTGTCCTCCATCAATCTCTCCTATATTCTTGCTCTCGACATTTTCTATAGGAGCACTTATAAGAATTCTACAGGAGGGACAACGAGCTTCTATAGGAGGGCTAGTGAGTTGGTTTTGTTAGCACCTAAATCTACCTTAGGCTGAAGGAAGACAAAATTCAAGGTAACCACAAACCATGCTAAGTCTGGTAGCTAGCCCTACCAGAACAGGAGAGGGCTCTCTCCATGTGACGCTCTATGAATAAATAAACAATATGGTCTAAGATGACTTACTATGAATATTGATTTTAGGCTAGGTAAATAATATGGAAATAAGAGGCAATTTTTGATAAATGACCGAGTTTCTGGGATGTATGGGACCCATGAACAACATGAGCAGAGAATTTAACACAAAGGCACAGATTACTTCGTGAGGCAAGACAGGCGGAAAGTCTAGAAATTAAATTTGAAATAATACAAAATGGAAAGATTTTTTAGGAGGGTGAAAAGGGCATAAATACATGAATCCTTTTCAATAGAAGAAGAACACAGAATGTGAAACTTTCCCAAAGGCAGAGCAATAAACATGAATTCTACCTTTTCTTACTTAGAAAATTTCACTGGAAATGAATATGAATGAACTGTGAAACATAACAAAATACATATGAAATAGAAAGAGAATACATTTGCTACACTCACACCACATGAATCTCATGAAACAGAGCCGCTGCCTTTCATTAATTCTCTGTCAAAATATACAATGAGTAACTGAGTTTCTCTCTCACAGTCTCCCAGAAATTGCAACCCACCCTTTGCAAATGGTTTTTCATACAATAAATAAACTTTTCCATTAAGAAATGGAACGACCCAAAGTTGGGGAGTTTTTCAAATCATTACAAACTGGAAATGGAAAGCCAACCATTAGTGACAGGTGCAGTGTTACAAAAATGACAAAACTGTAGCGTAGATTGGTGGGTGATTGCTCGCCTTCCTTTTACCACTTGGATAAAAGCCAATCTTTAGTGAAAAAATTTTTAAACTTTGCTTTAGGTGCTAGGAAAAATGTAGTGTAAATGAGCAAGCCCACTTGGAGAAAATCGCGAATAGAAATTTTGCGGAGCGGAAGTGATTTTGGCCTTTGGGTCTCTGTGCGTCGCGCCCAAAACTGTATGCGTTGCGCTAATTTGGAAGTGATTTTGAGGTACTTGCTAAAGTCCAAATTGTGCCCAAGTATGTTTATTAGAAATCCCTATCTATCTACTTTCCAACCCAAGTGGAATTTCTGAATTTGGTGCTTATTTTCCCCTCCAAACCTTCCATCTCCCAAGATTGCTTCCTATGTATCAAAATAGGGGCAGAGAGGTCATGTTTTGAGTGTTTTTGACCTCATAAGGACTCAAAACTTGCCAAAGTTCTTGGCCATGTACCAGTAGTGATGATTTTTCATGTAGAATCCAAAAATATAGACCTTTTGTGAGTTGGAGCTCCCTATCATAAGCGCCGCACCACAGGGAGAAAAACCTTGTTTTTTTGTCAAAAATTTGCCAAAATGCACGAAAAGCTCCAAATTTCTTGAAATTTGGGCTGGAGCTTCTCTATGAAGTGTCATGCTGGGCCAAAGAGGTTTTGGCCAAGATTCGGAGCCGATCTTACTCTTTTTTCCTCTTTTGTCTTTTTGTTGCCTTCCTCAATTTCGCCTTCAAATTCCTTATCTGAGCCTTGGAACTCATATTGCGTGCCCTGTAATGATAAACCATATGCCTCAATAATGCTTTGTCCTTGTCGCTTTCACCAACAACTTTCTCTAAGTGGATGTTGATCCTCTTGAGCCAAATCTCTCGATCAACCTCTATTTCCTGCTGAATGGGTGTCCTCTCATTTAGGCTTTGTTGTGTAGCCTGCTGGTCTTCACAGATGTTTTGCCACCTCTATGAGGCCTCCTGGGTTCATGTACCTTTGTTGGTGAATCACTATGTGTCTCTTCTTCATGATCATATGACGGATTAGATGTCATGTCTGCTGGTGGACAAACTGTCTTGGACAAACAGGTGTTGATATGTCACATTGTCTTGTAATGCCTTTGATGATGTGCTTGACCTTTGTCACCAAGAGAAAATGATGACATGAGGGACGGTAAGGGTGTTATCACTCAGGTTGTTCCCGTGGAAATCTCAATAGAGGGGAATACGACCGAGGTAACCACTAACCAGTCTTTTAGCTGTAGATTCTAGCCAATCTGCAACCAAAGAGGGCTCTCTCTTTATAATTTAGCTTTGTTTTGCTATATGTTAGGCTAGTTATGAAGCACAAGTTTGTTTGGTGTTTGGAAAATGACATTTAGTAGAACAGAGCTGGAAAGTGTGGGAAGTTCAGACCATTGGGTTAATGGAGTCAATGAAGAATAACTTCTGGGTATGGTTTCTTTGGTAAAAGGAAGGACTACAGAGTAAGATAATTACCCATGGAACAATATTTAAGTTGGAATTTTAAGATGAAATGGGGTCAGGGAATGAAAGGCAATTAAGAATATTTCATTAGGCTAACAGAGGGAAAAGTGAAAGAATATTACTAAGGAGAAGTTAGAATTCCTTAACTATATTCAGAGTGTAAGAACCAGGGAGACATGAGAAATCAAGAATTCCTGCCTATGCTAGTTCTATAGAAAACATAAAAAATTGACAGGAATTGAGCACAGAGTACAGCAAAGTAAATTCTAAGTTATTCTTTTTTCCTGCAATTGAGAATATGATATATAGATGATACATAACACATAGAAACAGTAAAACGAGAGTTAAAAATACTTATTGATCCATAAGGTAGCACAAGAATTCTGCAACATATTCATTTGTCATTAATCCCATAACCAACAAGTTCATCAACAAAGCATTCCAACAATCTTTATTTTGAAGATTTCTTAAAAAATTACAGCGCAGGTCCAAAATGACATTCACCAACCAACAACTATACATCTATTGTGGATGTATATATAAAAAGAGTTACAAAATATCTCATATACAAAATATCAAGCATTAATTTCATCCATCTACTTCTTCAGAGGCAATAAATGATGTTGGAAACAACGCGTAATGAATGCAGAATTAACTATGTTGTACTGGGCACCTTAGGTGGTTTGTTTTCTTTGAATTTTTGACTTAGCAAGTCGGATGGCTGCTGTCTCGTTGATTTGCATTCCTGAGTTGCTGTCACGACCCTGTTGCCTATGCCTGGTTCTGTATTAACGCTTTTTAGCGTTAATTTCTTCCTTTTTTACTTTGGATTTTTGATAAGTGACCCATATATTGCAATTTTCTTTTAATGCAGACAATTTACAAAAAGAGAATCAAAACTATCTTGGCAAGACCTCAAACATGCCCTGCCACCATTGATCTGTTGGTAACTGGTGTTTTTGCAGTTTAATTAATGTCTCATTAGCTTCAGTATACCTATAATAATTTGGCTAGACTTCAAAGGGATGTGCTATCTCATGTTCAATGTAAATTTTTTTTTCTAATTTGTCATATAAACTCTGTCCAGAGGGAGGTACTGTCTCTTCTGAAATGCTTGATGATGCTTTAATTTGATTTGTAACATAGGTATTTACCCTGTGAGTGTATTTTTCATGTGCTAATAGTCTCCCATTGCTGGTCAATAAGCTGGGTAACCCTTTGCTTTGCAATACTGCAAACTTTTCTCTGAAGGCATTTATTTCTGTTTGCATTTCTTGGCACTTTCTTTCTATAGTTTGTACAAAATTCCTCATGGTCAGCACCTTTTTCACTCTCAAAATAGTGTTTGTTCTTTCTGAATATCTAGAGCTGCTAGCTGCTCCCTGGTATGAGTATTCAAAAAATGAATTAGTTGAATGGCCTGCTCGGGCTTATTTTCCAATAATGCTCTGGCTTTTTGAGTCTATATTGAGCTATCCCTATCAATTCAATCTGGTAAAAAATGGTCTGTATTGATGTCCATTGATCAGTAATGGACTGGCCAATTTTAGCCCACAAAATAGTTTTTATTTCTACTAGAGTTTTGTGAAGAGTAAGGTCCTTTTCCAAGGCCTTTATCTTATTTTCCAGGGCCTTTACTTCTCTTGTCCTCTCAGCCACTTCCATCTTAGATATGTCATAATTCACCTCTATCTTGGCCAGCTTTTCTTTGGCTTCTTTTAACTCTGCCATTTGGAGTTCTAAAGCCTTTATTTCCTTCATCATCTCTTCAATGCTTAGGCTGGCATCTAGTACTGCTGTTGTTGAAGTTGATGCTGAAGCTGAGGTACCTGCTGTTGATTCTGGGACAATGGGAGGGATTGCTGTTGTAGTTGTAGGAGGGGCTGTTGTGCTTATTGGAGCTGTTTCTGCTGGCTGGGAGGCCGATTCTCGTCTTCGTTGTAGTGCTACCTCCAATGCCTTCTCTGTTTCTATTAGCCTTTCATTCATCCTCATTAGCCGACTCACCTCGTCCTCCTCCTCTTTCTGCTAAGCAACTTCTGTGGTTTGAGGGTGCATTGTAATTGGTAGTTTGAGCTACTTCCTGAGGGATGCAATATCTTCTTCTTTCTTTTTTGTTAAGGCCCGAATACCCTTGGGATCCTTGGGATCATGTCCCAGCTCAATGATAATTTCCTCCAAGGATTTAATTCTATTATCCTTGGCTAATGAGAAGGCTTTTTCCAGTTCCAGTTGGGCAGAAGTATTGTACAATGAATTCTACAGTTTATGAGCCAATAATGCTTTTTCTGCCAAGGTTGAATATACCATTTCTCCGGTTTGTTTGTGTAACTCAATCTGGTCCATTGGGTGGATGTCTTTAGAGAGAACTTCCAGATTGGTCCTGATATAGTTAGCAGCTGACTGTGGCTGCTGCGTTGTAGGCCTGAAGTGACTAAGGGTCATTTTCTCTTCTTGGATATCATAGGCTGCCATTAGCCTTTGTTGATTGGTGGGAGCCATCCTTAGCAATTGATTGTAAAGTTGGAATCTTACTGGCTCATTTGTGGCCTTTATTTCAGTGAATATTCTTTTGATATCTGAGACTTGCTTGCTCTGTCGCTTGCTGGATGTAACCTCCACACCATGCTACCTCTCTTGCTCTTGTTGACAAGAGCTAGTTGATGTTTCCAGAAATGGAGGAATCTGCTGTTCAGTTGTTTCCTCACCCCTTAGGTTGCCTAATGTTTCTTCTGTAAATTCTTCCTCAGAGTAAGGATTCAATATTTGTCTCTTTTTCCCTTGCCATTCTGCTGATCCACCTGTGGGTGTCTCTTCTTGTCTATCCCTTTTCTTGGCTCTTTCATCATTGAGAGGAGTTTGTAACACAGAGATTTCAGTTACCTTTGCTTGTGTTGAAGGGCCTTGCCCTTGACTTTTCTCCTTGGTTGTATCTGGCTGGTCTGCCATTGTATTTTGCTGCTTGGAATGTTGTACTTCCTTGCCTTTCCTCGCAGGTGGAGTACTCTCTTGGGCAGGCTGTTGTGAAGTTGTGGCGGATGATGTGCCCGCTCCAATGTGTTGAGACAATGTGAAGGGGACCTGTCCAAAAGAGTCCAGCTCAAGTGTTTTTTCAAACTATTTCATTTCTTTTTCTAATTTCTCTTCCTGAGTAAGCTCTTCAATTAATGTGCCTTCTACCCATTCCTGTTGATTTTCATATTGTTCAATCTGAGGGATTTTGTGGTGCACATATCCTGTAAGCTTGTTTTCGACTCTTCTAAAATTTATGAAATGTTCAGGGTCATATGGTGCCCAATGAAAGCTTTGTTTTGGCATAGGTTCATCTCTTAGTATCTTATCTGCTTCTTCCCAGGCTTCTTCCCTTTTATTGAAGATAAAAGGGCCCAATTGATGTCTTATCTTGAGTTGTGCTTTTTTCCTAGTACCATAGAAATGAGTCAAATATGAACTACTAAATTGCTGGTAGTATTCCTGGGAAAAGAGTCTCATAGGGACATACTTCGACAGCTTGTAGGGAGATAACTGACAGCCATAAATCTTGATCACCGTGTTGTTTTGGTAAAAATACCAATCACCAATGTTGTAGCCTTTGAGAGATGTAAAATCTTCTGCATTTCAGCAGAGAGCCTATCAGCAGGAGTCATCATCAACAGGGAAGTGGCTGGGTATATGAACAGGTCAATGAACTCACAATATGGATAAGGGGAATGGTGGACTTCATGGAATACTGAGGTCTAGAAAATCACAGACCTCCTCTCTCCTTTGGGGTCTAGTCTTTTAAGAGGAAGTTGGAAACTATCAGGTTGATAGTACAACAGTAGATGATATATATAGGATGTGTATTTGAACACTCTTTCT
Organism: Pinus taeda; assembly: GCA_000404065.3. Taxonomy (NCBI): domain Eukaryota; kingdom Viridiplantae; phylum Streptophyta; class Pinopsida; order Pinales; family Pinaceae; genus Pinus; species Pinus taeda. The sequence goes on from APFE030229878.1 coordinate 29,954, forward strand.
CTCTCCAAAATCATGAATTGCTCATGGATTTTATTTGCTATGAAGGTGGCACAATCATATTTGACAGCATGGGGCTGTCCTGAAGTGAACATGGACATCAATACTAACACAGTTTCATCAACATACTCATTGGTTTTGAATCCTAAAATGTAGGATATCATGTCTATAAGGAGTTTCCTTGCCTCATTGAACCAGACTTGGAGATAAGGAGGAGGCTGATCAGGCTAGCACTTTGGTTGCATAAACAACTAAGCAATTCTTGTTATCTTTGAGCTAGGTAGCTTGGCACCTTGATCAAGCAAAAGTTTCATGGTGAGAGGAACCAGAGGCTGAGTTGGCTCAAAGTTCAACATCTCATTTATGGACTGAGGAGTAATATAGAAGAGTACAGATCCAGATGGAGCCATAATTTCTCTTTGTGTGGGATCATAATTTGCACAACATAAATGGATGAAATTAGGGAGCACATTCACTGAAGGGAGGTAATAGATATGCATGTTGGATTCCCAAATTCCCAGGACATCAGAATTGCTTCTGTGGCTATTTGTAATTTCACAAAAGGCTTGCAGGTGAGATTTGAAACCCATCATATCCTTAATTTGGAAGTCCTTGTCAGCAAGAGGTATCCATTCCAATTCCTTATGTGGCGCATTCAAGGGGGAAATATTCAAGGCCACTGGAGCTTCAATGGTTCACTGATATGTGTTTCTTAATTGGATTTTGGGACTGTGTTATAACAGGAACATAGTACTGGCACTGGGTCTTTCATAGGAATTTTGTCAAACTGAGTTTTGTATACAAATGACCTCACTGGGTAAGATTCAAAGGAGAGACAGAGTCTGCAGAGTTTAATTGGTGGCTGGAAAAACAAAGGAATGATGCTCTTTTACAAGTGATTTTGACCAATTATAACTCAATATTTTGGCATTTTTTGGAGATTTTGCCAGCGGGAATGGCTTGAATTGTAGTTTAAATGGGCAATTTGCTGAGGAAACTAAATTAGAAAGTTTCCTTTAAATAGATGATCACATAGCGACTTAATCTATGGAGGTTTTGCAGGCAGGTGGGTATTTAATTTCGAATTTAGTTCTTTCCTACAAAGAAATGGAGAAAAACAGGGTTTGTGGGTGAATAATGGGTAAATACCTGTTTTACAGGCGACTGGTATGGAATGTGGTTGCAGACTAAGTTGAGGGGGCCGGGTTTGCAGCATGAACTTGCCTGGGTGACGAACTGGAGCATTGGTGGCGATTTGGATGTAACGTGAATGCACAGTCTCCGTAATACGAAAAATAGAAATAGACAAAAACCATTGTTCTCACGACTTTTAAACAAAATCTGGGTTTGTTCGGGATTTATGGCACTTTTGGGATGACGTTAGCATGACGTAAATTTGTCCTGTAGCAGGGTACGAAAGGTGTTGTGGCGAATGATGTGGCGCTGACATGGACGGATGACATGGCGGACACGGCGGACGAAACAGTAACGCGGGCGCTGGCGTGGGTGCAGATGTGGTGAATGACGTGAGCAGTGGGACCAGGGGGTGGTTTGTGGTTTTCATCGGATTGCTTTTGGTACGGGGGTGGTTTGCGTCAGAACGAGCCCGATGCAATAAAAAAGGTGACACGCATCCCTGGGTACGGCGGGAAAACCGCTTTCCATCAGGAGCTAACGAACGGACGTGGGAGCGACTCCGATATCGATGAGAGCCATAGGATCTAGAGGGCGCGATCCAACGGTTGACGGGAGGCATAGATGGCGGAGGTTTAAAAAGAAAGGGACCCGCGCTAATATTTTAACATTTTTCCAAATACATGTGGGTTAATACTTTGGTTAAGAGGGTTTGTATGGTTTATGTGGGCGGGTTAGGTGTGACTATTTATTTAACTAGGTGTTTAAATAAATTCCAAATATGCAGAGGGTTATTATAATGTTTCTGGTAAATGCTATAATTCCCAAAACTTTTCCATATGGCTATAGTTGCAAGGGGTGGGGATATTATACATTTTCTGGGTTTTTTTAATGTATTTTTATGTACAATAGGGGAGGGGAAATATAAGTGGGAGTTTTATATAATAGAGTTAACATGTTAATATGAATATGAGGGGAAGTGTTGGGTGCATGAAATTGAATCACCTAGACTTGGGTGTGGGGAGAAATAAAACTTTACACAAGAAATGTGGCTTTGAGCTTTTAAGTAAACCTGAAGTTTCACTTAAGTTTTTATGGAAATGGAGTGAAGTTAAGAATTTGAGCAGATCCCAATATCTTTGAGGGATGTCAGTGAATGATTATTGTGAGGGGAGAGAGGGGGAGTTAGACATGTAACATCTGATCTATCATCACACCTTTGCCATGGCACTTGAGATATCCATGAAAATAGATCATATTCAAAAAAGATGACACTGCTGATAAACTTGTTTCTGCAACTTCAATCTACTTACCCATTCTACAATTCCTAACATTTTTTCTTCATTTTGATTGGGTGCACTTGAACTAGCAAACCCTGATTTTCCTCTTTTCTTTTGGCTACCCTCCTATCTAAATCTATCCTTATCTCTTCCAAGGGCTCGGATTGAGGAGTTGGGCCCTTTGCTTCTCTACTATCTAGTGATCTGCCAAGCTTGGACTGTTTGAACATACCTTATTCTCTATTCTAAAACAAGAAATTTAAACATGATCTAGCCAGGATTGAACTGTCTGGCTTATTCATCAATTGTGAGAAAGTCAGTGATTGCACATTCTGAACTTGCTTTGCAACATGTAGTACTGTAGTGGCATTTTGACAAGCCACTTTCCTGGTCTTTCTTTGGGGTTCATTTTTCTTTCTCTTTTCTTAAATTTTTGATTTTTGAAAATATGGAACCTTTGCAGCATGGAAAGGATGATCATATTTGGCATTTCCACAGTCAAACATGAAAAATGACACCTATTGGTATAGGAACCTAACAGTGGCTCCACTTGGGGATGGATTTTCCAGGTGAAAAGCCAATAACAACAGGCCAGATGGCCTTATTTTCAATTTTTGCTGTAATCTGAAGCTTCCTTCTGTTGTAGGCCAACAAATTGAACCTTTGTGGCATGTATGCACTTCTCATGAGCTGATCTGAACATAATTACAGCTATGTCTTTGGTGGTTGGTCAGAGTATTTGCCATCATCTCTATAGTTCCCTAGTTCTTTCTTGATTGTTTCCGGTAAACTCAAAATATATACCAAGGATGGTATGACTGTTTACTTTTTCCTCAAAATTTGCTGCATCCTATTCCCTATCTTATTGCTGTAATAAACTGCTAAAATAGACACTTTTTATGTACAAAATACAGTCTTGTTATGTTAACAAGGAGGATCAAAATAATTCTTGAGCATTCACCCATTGACTGGGCCTTCCTTAGCTTCTGTAGCATCCAAACTTCTTAAAAAATAGGTGTTATTTCCTTGTACAGCCTGAATGACAAAAGCGCCTTTCCATAGGAAATCAAATTTGCCATGTTTTCCTTTGTCTTCCCTTCTAGAGTCCCACTTCAGCAATTTGTCTCCTATGAAGAAATCCTCTGCTTTTGTCCTTTTGTCAAAAATTTTCTTGAGTCTATCTTGCAGAATCTAAGTTCTCTGATACACTTCCTCTCTGGTCTGCTGCAAGTGAATAGTTTGATTTATTATTCTTTGAATATCATTAGGTTCTGCTTGTATTTCTTGCAGCAATTTGATCACAGGTATTCCCAAGGATGAAGGGAACAAAGCCTCCATGCCATAAACCAATTCATATGGGCTTGTTCCAATAGATCTTTTTGTAGTTAATCTGTCTGCCCAAAGTGCATTAACAAGCTTTTTGTGCCAATTCTTCTTATTTTCTTCCAATACTTTCTTTATGATGTTTATCAGGCTCTTATTGGATGATTTGGCTAGACCATTACCTTGAGGGTAATAGGCCGTGGAGTGGCCTAAGGTAATATGGTACTTGTTACAAAAATTGATCATTTTTTTGGATTTAAAGGTAGCAACATTGTCTGTAATAATCTTCTCCGGACAGCCAAATCTAGACAAAATATTGGTTTCTAAGAATTGCATGATGATTGAGTCATTGGCTTGCCTACAAGGGATAACTTCTATCCACTTGGTAAAATAGTCTGTAGCTGTCAAAATCCACCTATGCTGACCAGAGGATGAAGGCTGGATCTCCCCAATGAAGTCTAAACCCCATTGTTGAAATGGCCTTTCAGTTGAAATGGGTTTGAGGGGCAAGGGCAACAACTTTTTCTTGCCTTCAAAAATTTGGCATTTATGGCAAGAAGTTACATATTTCTTTGCATTAGCAAAGAGTGTGGGCCAATAAAATCTAGCCCTTAGGATTTTATCAGCTGTGGATTTCCAATACAAATGTCCACCACAGTCCCCTGCATGAAATTCCTTGAGTACTTTGTCAGTTTCATCCAGTGTTAGGCAATTAAGCAAAATACCTTCATGGATTTTCCAAAGCAACACATTATCTATAATACAAAACTTTGAAGCTTTCATTTTCAAGAATCTCTTTTTAGTCTTGGAAAACCCTGGAGGAGCTTGTAGGTTTAATAATACATAACATATGTCAGCATACCAAGGTGATTGTAAAAAGGTTTGATTGATATGTGGAGTCGCCATCTCCTATTTGTTATCCAGTTCATTAATGTCAAGTGCTTGAAAATTGGTTTCAGTCATCAATTTGGCTAATCCTTGTCCTTTTATTAGTTTTGTTGGTTTAATTTCAATGTCATATTCCAAGATGTTAGCTATCCATTTGCCCCTTTTACCTTCAATTCCTTCTTGAGTTAGGATGTCTTTGACCACGACATTTGGGACATAGGCTATCACATGAGAGTACAGGATATAAAATCTGAAATCCTTGATGGCCTTTACCAGGGCATAGGCCGGTTTCTCCATGATTTGATATTTAAGGGGGGCATATCTAAGTGCTTTGCTGAAAAAAGCAATGGGCTTCTCACATCCTTGATCATCTTTCTGTAATAGGACAACAACAATAGTATGCTCAGATGCAAAGGAAAAGATCATGAAATCTCTATCAGACTTGGGGCTTGTGAGAACAGGTGTTTTTGTTAAAGCTATTTTGATTTCCTCAAAGGCTTGTTTAGCTTCTATTGTCCATTTGACTTTAGAACCTTTCTTCAGCATATTATTCAACAGTGTAATTAGCTCGTCCAAATTGGGAATAAATTTTCTTAGGAAATTGATCTTCCCTAGAAAGGCTTGTAGTTCCTTGATGTTTCTTGGGTGAGGGACTGGGAGAATAGATTGTATTATATCTGGATCAATTCTTATGCCATCTTTCGAAATTATGTGACGTAGGAGTTTGCCTTCTTCTAGGCCAAACAATGATTTCTTTAGGTTCAATGATATGCTGTATTTTCTGCAAATTAGGAACACTTGTCTCAAATGTTCTAGATGTTCTTGGTCTGATTTTGAAAAAGCAGTGAGATCATCAAGGTATATGACTAAGAAATCATGGATCTCTTTTGCAAAGGCCACGTCCATTGCTCTTTGAAATGTGGCCCCTACATTTTTGAGTCCGAAAGGCATCTTTACATATTTAAAGGTCCCCCAAGGTGTTGTAAAGGCCGTTTTGTCTTGATCATCCGGGTGGACTAAAATCTGATTAAATCCTAAGATGCCATCTAACAGTGAGATCCTAGAAGCTGCTACTACCGTTTGTAGGATATGATCCATTTTTGGTAAGGGGTAGTGGTCTTTCAGAGAGACTTTATTCAAATTTCTTAGGTCAACACAGAGTCTTATCTTTCCGTTTTTCTTCCTAGTCGACACTAGATTTGAAATCCATTCTAAAAACCTAATAGGTGCAATTATTCCAGCCTGATACATTATTTTAACCTATTTTTTAATGAGAGGAAGGAGGATTGGATTAACCCTTCTCATCTTTTGTTTAAAAGGTTTTTTATTTTCTTTCAAGGGTATTGTATGTTGGATGACAAAAGTGTCATAGGACTTGAGGTCCTCATAGCTCCATGCAAAGACATCTTGGAACTCTTTAAACAACTCAATGTATTTCAGATTTTGATCAGGAGGCAATGTTTTAGACAATTTTAGCATTTTGGGATTTTCTGTGGTTCCAATATTGCAGTCCTCAATTTCTGCATTCAGTGGTTACATTTTTGGCTTTCTTGGAATATCATTTGAATCAAATATATCCTCCAAAGGAGTTAGGCCTGTGGGCAGAAAATTATCCTTTTGTTCAATTACTTCGGATTCTCCCTCAGCCATTTCATCAAGATCCATTTGCTTCAGTTCTTGTAGATTTTTGTTATCAAAAGTTGTTGGATGCAAAATCAAATTTGCTGTTTCAGCTGATATATTTTGCTCAATTTTGTCTATTTGCTGTTGATCATCAATAGTGCTTATGTCTATGTTTGTACTTGAGAATTCCTCTTTAAAAGTGAGGAAATTATTGATCTGTGTATCATTTTCAAATACTTGCCAATTTTTTACATTATCTGGGACAGAGGTCCTGCGTTTAATTTCAGCAGTGAAGTGGTGGTTGGGCTCAAATGGTAGCTTGCAAGTGCTAGCAAAAGTTGCCAAACTATGTGCATGTAAATTGTGTTTTCTTGGAATTTTGGTGAGTTGAGATTATAAGAAGGTGTTCAGTATTTCAATGACTACACCTCTGTAAGCTCTTAGCCTAGGATCATTTGTGACAAATTTTCCCTTCATCTGTTGTATAATCAAATTTGAGTCCCCTAGAATTGAAATCTTGGTCACCCCTAGACTTCTAACCAGTTTAAGTCCCAACAAAAGGGCTTCATATTCGGCCATATTGTTTGTACACCTAAAATTTAGCCTATATGCATGACCTTGAGCATGGTCATTTTGCATGTTGTGTATCCAAATCCCTGCCCCTGCTCCCAATTTTTTCACTGACCCATCAAACCCTAAGTACCATAAGATTTCTTGATTACCACTAGTTTTAGGAGTTTTGGAAACTTGCTCAGTGGGCAGATTTGGATTTTGTAGCTCATATGGTATGTCTTGTTCATTTGTTGCATCAATCACATCAACAATTTTTTGATCTTGGGCACTATATTGTTCATTTATGCTTTTTGTCTGTGCTGTTTCTAGGAGTTTGACATCAATTTTGGGACACATCTTAGCATTGTATAAGATGAATGAATCCATATCGGAATGCATAGAATAGATGGGGAAGTTTTGGGGTTTCTCTTGACTGCTAACCACATATTTCATCAATGTTTCCCGGTACAATCTCTTTGGGTGGCCAAAGACTGAAATGGTGGCATATGACATATCTAGTTGCAAAGATCCCTGGAGTTTTGCACCCCAGGATCTGGATAAAAGCATCCCATATTTAGGTGGGATATTAGCTACCACCACATCCATTAAAATTGTTTTGGCTAGATACTGGACTAGAGATACACAAAGGTCATTGATTAGGCCTAGACACCTTACTTGGCTAGAATAAAAAGAAAACAGGTCTTTGTAGGGCCTTGTGATGTCGAGATCTAGCTTTTCCATCACGAACTTGGGCATCAGATTATGGGAAGCTCCTGAATCAAACATTGCATTATGCAACACTTTGTCATGGATGTTTAGGCTAACATAGAATGGAGGAACTCCATCCACTGATTTACCATTTACTTCAGGACCAAAAATCAACTCTGGTTGGTCATCTAAAACATTGACTGAATCTCTATTCTCTGATATTTGAAGTGACTTGTTGATTTGGTCCCTATAAACCTCATGTTTAGCCAATTCAGGCAGTGGAATGGCTATTTTTAACTTGCCTATTTCTGTTTCTAGGTTGAAGGGTTTTTCCACTTGAATTCTTGTATTGTGGACAGTAAACTTTTCCTTTTCTGTTGTGTTTTCCATGTTCTTTTCTTTATCAACAATGCTTTTAGGAACTGCATCTATTTTAGAATTAACTACAACATATCTATTTAGAATTTCTTTTGGAAAGGATGAAGAAGATGACTGATTATTTGATGGTTATAAGTCTGAAATGTTCTCTATGATGGGCTCTTTTGGGTTGAGGTCCGTTTTAGCAGGGAGTTCTATGTGGGAAGAAGTATCCTTAGCTCTCTTGGGTTGTTTGGTATCTTTCAACTTGCTAGGTTTAGGCACATCTATCATTCTACTTCTTAATTTGTATTTTTTATGAACCTCATAGACCACTGCATCATAGCCTTCTCTGAAATCAAATGATTCTCTAGACTTGGTTTGAAATTGATTGAAATTATGATCCTCTTGATCATGCTGTGTTAGGAAAATTTGTTGCTCACTGTTTAAACCCATTAGATTGATTTGGGTGTCCTCTGTTGGCTCACTAGAGGTTGAGGCTCCAACATAATTCTCTTGAAATGGAGGTCTAATGTTTCTGGTTAGGGCCGGCCCTTCCAAAATTTGGATTTTGATTTTTTCTAAAGTTTTGGTTTCTTTCTGTGTTACTTGGTTGCCCTTCCCAGGATGATTTCCTTTCAATAGTTTCCACTCTATCTCCAAGTTTGTCCATACCTTTAATGATTGCATCTAGCTTTTGCTCAAATGCAAAAGGCTCTTCTTTGAAAGTTGTTCTTCTTTGAGCTCTCGCCCGATTTCGTTTGGCAATCAAGTTTGCCTCTACGCTAAAAACTATATTCTGCATGTCTGCTAAGCTTAGAGGGGCTCTTTCCCTTAGCTGATATGCCATGTCAGAATCAAATCCATCACGGAATTTGATCAAGGCTAAATCAGGTGGAGGTCTAAGGTTTTGAGGAATAACATTATAGACATTATTGAACCTGGCACAGTAGTCTTGAACGACTTCTTATGGGCCTCTTTTCAAGTTGTCATATTCGGTTAAAATGTGTAAAGGGTCTTTCTTCTTTTCCCATATGTTTAAGAAGGATTGATAAAGGGCTTCCAGATTAGCTATAGAATTTACAGCAAGTGCTCTGAACCAAGTCCTTACATCACCAGTTAGACTTTGGACAAACATCTCCATTCTCACATCATCATCATCAATTTCATAGTTCTCAAAATAATCTTGCATTTTCTTGGTGTGTTGTTGAGCTGTATAGGAGCAAGTACTATCAAAGTAGGTAATTTGCTTTGGTAATCTTGAGGCATAGCCCCTGGATTTGCAGGCAACTGTAAGGGAGCATATCGGTTTGCCATATTTACAGGGATAAATGGGACAACATGAAGGAATAAGACAGCTGGAACAGTAGGGATAGGAGTGGAAATATGAGCAGTGGATGGGGGAGTAGAGAGAATGCTTTGAGGTGTGGATGAAGCGCTTGGAGAGGCTGTAGTTTTGACAGAAAAGACTGCTGCTCTCCCAGAGGTAAGCTCAGATTTTGTAAGGTTTTGCTGAGGTATATCAAGGTCTAAATCAACAGATTCTAGACTTTCTTGTCTCCTAAGGGTCTTAGAGATCAAGTTAGGATTTTCAAAAATAGCTGGAGGATTAGGATCTGGATTTGATCTGGTGTAACGAGTTTTCTTTTTTGGAGCCAGCTTCTAAATTTGTTTTTGGTATTTTCTAGAAGTATTTGAAGATTATAAATTTTTGCAATATTTTGAAGGAAGCTTTTTGAAATATAGGTGGCTTTGAAGTTTCCTTTAAATATGTTAAAAACAAGGAGACTGATCAAATATTTGGGACAATTGTTTAGAGCCTAAAACTAGATTGGAGATTGACTGAAGCAATGTTTATTTACTCATGTAAATGCACAGCAAAAACAGTTTCAAAGGCTACCTGGCTAACTTGAGGCTCCATGCGTAGCTTTAGAAAATAGACAACAGTAACAAAGAGTGGTTCAACTCCCCAGTGGAGTTGCGAATGATAATATCACTCAGGTTGTTCCCCAGGAAAGCTCAATAGAGGGGAATACGACCGAGGTAACCACTAACTAGTCTTTTAGCTGCAGATTCTAGCCAATCTGCAACCAGAGAGGGCTCTCTCTTTATAATTTAGCTTTTTTTTGCTATATGTTAGGCTAGTTATGAAGCACAAGTTTGTTTGCTGTTTGGAAAGTGACATTCAGTAGAACATAGCTGCAAAGTGTGGGAAGTTCAGACCATTGGGTTAATGGAGTCAATGAAGAATAACTTATGGGTATGGTTTCTTTGGCAAAAGGAAGGACTACAGAGCAAGATAATTATCCATGGAACAATATTTAAGTTGGAATTTTAAGATGAAATGGGGTCAGGGAATGAAAGGCAATTAAGAATCTTTCATTAGGCTAATAGAGGGAAAAGTGAAAGAATATTAACAAGGAGCAGTTAGAATTCATTAACTATATTTAGAGTGTAAGAACCAGGGAGATAGGAGCAATCAAGAATTCCTACCTATGCTAGTTCTGTAGAAAACATAAAAATTTAACAAGAATTGAGCACAGAGTAAAACAAAGTAAATTCTGAGTTATTCTTTTTTCCTGCAATTCAGAATATGATATATAGATGACACATAACACATAGAAACATTAAAACGAGAGTTATAAAGACTTATTGATCCATAAGGTAGCACAAGAATTCTGCAACATATTCATTTGTCATTAATCCCATAACCAGCAAGTTCATCAGCAAAGCATTCCAACAATATTTATTCTGAATAGTTCTTAAAAAATTACAGCGCAGGTCCAGAATGATATTCACCAACCAACAACTATACATCTCTTGTGGATGTACATATAAAAAGAGTTACAAAATATCTCATATACAAAATATCAAGCATTAAATTCATCCATCTACTTCTTCAGAGGCAATAAATGATGTTGGAAACAACGCACAATGAACGCAGAAGTAACTATGTTGTACTGGCCACCTTAGGTGGTCAGTTATCTTTGACTTTTTGACTTAGCAAGTTGGCTGGCTGCTGTCTCGTTGATTTGCGTTCCTGAGTTGCTGTCAAGGCCCTGTTTTCTGTGCCTGATTCTATATTAATGCTTTTTAGTGTGAATTTCTTCCTTTGTTACTTTGGCTTTCTGATAAGTGACCCATATATTGCAATTTGCTTTTAATGCAGTCAATTTACAAAAAGAGAATCAAAACTACCTTGGCAAGACCTCAAGCATGCCCTGCCACCATTTATCTGTTGGGGACTGGTGCTTTTGCAGTTTAATTAATGTCTCATCAGCTTCAGTATACCTGTAATAATTTGGCTAGACTTCAAAGAGATGTGCTATCTCATGTTCAATGTAAAACAAATTTTCTAATTTGTCATATAAACTCTGTCCAGAGGCAGGTACTGTCTCTTCTGAAATGCTTGATGATGCTGTAATTTGATTTGTAACATAGGTATTTACCCTGTGAGTGTACTATTTATGTGTTAACAGTCTCCCATTGCTGGTCAATAAGTTGGGTAACCCTTTTCTCTACAATACTACAAACTATTCTCTGAAGGCATTTATTTCTGTCTGCATTTCTTGGCACTTTCTTTCTATAGTTTGTACAAAATTCCTCATGGTCAACACCTTTTTCACTCTCAAAATAGTGTCTGTTCTATTCTGAATATCTAGAGATGCTAGCTGCTCCCTAGTATGAGTATTCAAAAAATGAATTAGTTGATTGGCCTGCTCGGGCTTGTTTGCCAATAATGCTCTAGCTTTTTGAGTCTCATATTGAGCTATCCCTATCAATTCAATCTGGTAAAAAATGGTCTGTATTGATGTCCATTGATCAGTAATGGACTGGCCAATTTTAGCCCACAAAATAGTTTTGATTTCTGCTAGAGTTTTGTGAAGAGTAAGGTCCTTTTCCAAGGCTTTTGCCTTATTTTCCAGGGCCTTTACTTCTCTTGTCTTCTCAGCCACTACCATCTTAGATATGTCATAATTCACCTCTATCTTGGCCAGCTTTTCTTTGGCTTCTTTTAACTCTGCCATTTGAAGTTCTAAAGCCTTTATTTCCTTCATCGTCTCTTCCATGCTCAGGCTGGCATCTGATACCGCTGTTGTTGAAGTTGATGCTGAAGCTGAGGTACCTGCTATTGATTCTGGGACAATGGGAGGGATTGCTGTTGTAGTTGTAGGAGGGGTTGTTGTGCCTATTGGAGCTGTTTCTAGTGGCTGGGAGGCCGATTCTCCTTGTTTTCGTTGTAGTGATACCTCCAACACCTTCTCTGTTTCTGTTAGCCTTTCATTCATCCTCATTAGCAGACTCAACACGTCTTCCTCCTCTTTCTGCTGAGCAACTTCTGTGGTTTGAGGGTGCATTGTAATTGGCATCTTGAGCTGCTTCTTGGGGGCTGCAATATATTCTTCTTTCTTTTTTATTAAGGCCAGAATACTCTTGGGATCCTTGGTATAATGTCCCAGCTCAATGATAATTTCCTCCAAGGATTTAATTCTATTATCCTTGGCTAATGAGGAGGCTTTTTCCAGTTCCAATTGGGCAGAAGTATTGTACAATGAATTCTACAGTTTATGAGCCAATAATGCTTTGTTTGCCAAGGTTGAATATACCGTTTCTCTGGTTTGTTTGTGTAACTCAATCTGGTCCATTGGGTGGATGTATTTAGAGAGAACTTCCAGATTGGTCCTGATATAGTCAGCAGATGACTGTGGCTGCTGCGTTGTAGGCCTGAAGTGACTAAGGTTCATTTTCCCTTCTTGTATATCATAGGCTGCCATTAGCCTTTGTTGATTGGTGGGAGCCATCCTTAGCAATTGATTGTAAAGCTGGAACCTTACTGGCTCATTTCTGGCCTTTATTTCAGTGAATGCTCTTTTGATATCTAAGCCTTACTTGCTCTGTTGCTTGGTGGATGTAACCTCCACACCATGCCACCTCTCTTGCTCTTGTTGAAAAGAGCTAGTTGATGTTTCCAGAAATGGAGGAATCTGCTGTTCAGTTGTTTCCTCACCCCTTAGGTTGCCTGTTGTTTCTTCTGTAAATTCTTCCTCAGATTAAGGATTCAATCTTTGTCTCTTTTCCCCTTGCTGTTGTGCTGATCCACCTATGGGTGTCTCTTCTTGTTTGTCCCTTTTCTTGGCTCTTTCCTCATTGAGAGGAGTTTGTAACACAGGGATTTCAGTTACCTTTGCTTGTGTTGAAGGGCCTTTCCCTTGACTTTTCTCCTTGGCTGTATTTGGCCAGTCTGCCATTGTATTTTGCTGCTCGGAATGCTGTACTTCCTTGCCTTTCCCTGCAGGTGGAGTACTCTCTTGGTGTTGTAGATCTGACCCAGAAATATTATAGATCTGATATGAAAATATAAGATAATGCAAATAAACCCAAAAATAATATCAAATGATTCTTTATTGATCAAACCCTTAAGGTAGGGAAACACCATACATTCACTCCTTAAGGAAGGAGAAAACTGCACAAGCCATATGCCTCTACATACAATAATCCTTCACACAATTCCTTGACCTCCTCCATGTGGAGTCTCTAGCTTTTATGTAGGCCTCATACATACAATACCATGGATCATACCATGGTTCCCTCATACCATCCACTAATACCATTGGCCCATTACATTATTACTAACTACTTGTGGTCCCTTACATGATATGGGTTAACCACCTTATTTATTACTATGACCTATCCCATTATTACATTATTACCTTGGGTACCTCCCTTTGTATCCCATATTACCCCCCCTAGGTATATAACACTTGGGCAGGCTGTTGTGAAGTTGTGGCAGATGATGTGCCCGCTCCAATGTGTTGAGGCAATGTGAAGGGGACCTATCCAAAAGAGTCCAGGTCAAGTGTTTTTTCAAACTCTTTCATTTATTTTTCTATTTTCTCTTCTTAAGTAAGCTCTTCAATTAATGTGCCTTCTACCCATTCTTGTCGATTTTCATATTGTTCAATCTAAGGGATTTTGTGGTGCACATATCCTGTAAGCTTGTTTTTGACTCTTCTAAAACTTATGAAATGTTCAAGGTCATATGGTGCCCAATGAAAGCTTTGTTTTAGCATAGGTTCATCTCTTAGTATCTTATCTGCTTCTTCCCAGGCTTCTTCCCTTTTATTGAAGATAAAAGGGCCCAATTGATGTCTTATCTTGAGCTGTGCTTTTTTCCTAGTACCATAGAAATGAGTCAAATCTAAACTACTAAATTGCCGGTAGTATTCCAGGGAAAAGAGTCTCATAGGGACATACTTCGGCAACTTGTAGGGAGATAACTGACAGCCATAAATCCTGATCACTGTGTGGTTTTGGTAAAAATACCAGTCACCAATGATGTAGCCCTTTGAGAGATGTAAAATCTTCTGCATTTCAGCAGAGAGCCTGTCAGGAGGAGTCATCATCAATAGGGAAGTGGCTGGGTATATGAACAGGTCAATGAACTCACAATATGTATAAGGGGAATGGTGGACTTCATGGAATACTGAGGCCCAGAAAATCACAGACCTCCTCTCTCCTTTGGGGTCTAGTCTTTTAAGAGGAAGTTGGAAACTATCAGGTTGATAGTACAACAATAGATGATATATATAGGATGTGTATTTGAACACTCTTTCTCTCTCCAAAATCATGAATTGCTCATGGATTGTATTTACTATGAAGGTGGCATAATCATATTTGACAGTAGGGGGTTGTCCTGGAGTGAACATGGACATCAATACTAACACAGTTTCATCAACATACTCACTAGTTTTGAATCCTAGAATGTAGGATATCATGTCTATAAGGAGTTTCCCTGCCTCATTGAACCAGACTTGGAGATAAGGAGGAGGCTGATCAGGCTGGCACTTTGGTTGCATAAACAACTGAGTAATTCTTGTTGGTTCAAAGTTCAACATCTCATTTATGGACTGAGGAGTAATATAGAAGAGTATAGATCCAGATGGAGCCATAATTTCTCTTTGTGTGGGATCATAATTTGCACAACATAAATGGATGAAATCAGGGAGCACATTCACTGAAGGGAGGTAATAGATAGGCATGTTGGATTCCCAAATTCCCAGGACATCAGAATTGCTTCTGTGGCTATTTCTAATTTCACATAAGGCTTGCAAGTGAGATTTGAAACCCATCATATCCTTAATTTGGAAGTCCTTGTCAGCAAGGGGTATCCATTCCAATTCCTTATGTGGCGCATTCAAGGGGGCAATATTCAAGGCCACTGGAGCTTCCATGGTTCACTGATCTGTGATTTTTAATTGGATTTTGGGACAATGTTATAACAGGAACAAAGTACTGGCACTGGGTCTTTCACAGGAATTTCACAGGAATTTTGTCAAACTGAGTTTTGTATACAAATGACCTCACTGGGTAAGATTCAAAGGAGAGAGAGAGTCTGTAGAGTTTAATTGGTGGCTAGAAAAACAGAGGAATGATGCTCTTTTGCAAGTGAGTTTGACCAATTATAACTCAATATTTTGGCATTTTTTGGAGATTTTGCTGGCGGGAATGGCTTGAATTGTAGTTTAAATGGGCAATTTGCTGAGGAAAACTGAATTAGCAAGTTTCCTTTGAAAAGATGATCACATAGCGACTTAATCTACGGAGGTTTTGCAGACATGTGGGTATTTAATTTCGAATTTAGTTCTTTAGGTGTTTTCTGCAGAGAAATTGAGAAAAACAGGGTTTGTGGGTGAATAATGGGTAAATACCTGTTTTACAGGCGACTGGTATGGAATGTGGTTGTAGACTGAGCTGAGGGGGCTGGGTTTGCAACGTGAATTCACCTGGGTGATGGACTGGAGCGTTGGTGGCGACTTTGACGTAACGTGCATGCACAGTCTCCGTAATAAAAAAAATAGAAATAGACAAAAACCATCGTTTTCGCGACTTTTAAACAAAATTTGGGTTTGTTCGAGCTTTTTGGCGCTTTTTGGGATGATGCCAACATGACGTAAATTTGTCCTATAGCGGGGTACGGAAGGTGTCGTGGTGAATGATGTGGCCCTGACATGGCGGACACGACGGACGAAACAGTAACGTGGGCGCTAGTGTGGGTGCAGACGTGGTGAATGACGTGAGCAGCGGGACCAGGGGGCGATTTGTGGTTTTCATCAGAAAGCTTTTGGTACGGGGGCAGTTTGCGTCAGAACGGGTCCGATGCAATAAAAAAGGTGACACGCGTCTTGGGGTGCGGCGGGAAAACTGCTTTCCATCGGGAGCTAACGAACGGCCGTGGGAGCGGCTCCGATATTGACGAGAGTCATTGGATCTGGAGGGTGCGATCCAACGGTTTACAGGAGGCATAGATGGCGGAGGTTTAAAAAGAAAGGGACCTGTGCTAATATTTTAACATTTTTCCAAATACATGCGGGTCAATACTTTGGTTAAGAGGGTTTGTATGGTTTATGTGGGCGGGTTAAGTGTGGCTATTTATTTAATCGGGTGTTTAAATAAATTCCAAAGACGTGGAGGGTTATTATAATGTTTCCTGTAAACGCTATAATTCCCAAAACTCTTCCATATGGCTATAGTTGCAAGGGGTGGGGATATTATACATTTTCTGGGTTTTTTTTATGTATTTTTATGTACAATAGGGGAGGGAAAATATAAGTGGGAGTTTTATATAATAGAGTTAACATGTTAATATGAATATGAGGGGAAGTGTTGGGTGCATGAAATTGAATCACCTAGACTTGGGTGTGGGGAGAAATAAAACTTTACACAAGAAATGTGGCTTTGAGCTTTTAAGTAAACCTGAAGTTTCACTTAAGTGTTTATGGAAATGGAGTGAAGTTAAGAGTTTGAGCAGATCCCAATCTCTTTGAGGGATGTTAGTGAATGATTATTGTGAGGGGAGAGAGGGGGAATTAGACATGCAATATCTGATCTATCATCACACCTTTTCCATGGCACTTGAGATATCCATGAAAATAGATCATATTAAAAAAATATGACACCACTGATAAACCTGTTTCTGCAACTTCAATCTACTTACCCATTCTACAATTCCTAACATTTTTTCTTCATTTTGATTGGGTGCACTTGAACTAGCAAGCCCTGATTTTCCTCTTTTCTTTTGGCTACCCTCCTATCTAAATCTATCCTTATCTCTTCCAAGGGCTCAGATTGAGGAGTTGGGCCCTTTGCTTCTCTACCTATCTAGTGATCTGCCAAGCTTGAACTGTTTGAACAGACCTTATTCTCTATTCTAAAATAAGAAATTTAAATATGATCTAGCCAAGATTGAATTGTTTGGCTTATTCATCAAT
Organism: Pinus taeda; assembly: GCA_000404065.3. Taxonomy (NCBI): domain Eukaryota; kingdom Viridiplantae; phylum Streptophyta; class Pinopsida; order Pinales; family Pinaceae; genus Pinus; species Pinus taeda. The sequence goes on from APFE030229878.1 coordinate 47,085, forward strand.
TGTGAGAAAGTCAGTGATTGCACATTCTGAACTTGCTTTGCAACATATAGTACAGTAGTGGCATTTTGACAAGCCACTTTCCTGGTCTTTCTTTGGGGTTCATTTTTCTTTCTCTTTTCTTAAATTTTTTATTTTTGAAAATGTGGAACCTTTGCAACATGGAAAGGATGATCATATTTGGCATTTCCACAATCAATCATGAAAAATGACGCCTATTGGTATAGGAACCTAACAGTGGCTCCACTTGGGGATGTCTTTTCCAGGTGAAAAGCCAAGAATAGTAGGTAAGATGGCCTTATTTTCAATTTTTGCTGTAATCTGAAGCTTCCTTCTGCTGTAGGCCAACAAACTGAACCTTTGTGGCATGTATGCACTTCTCATGAGCTGATCTAAACAAAATTACAGCTCTGTCTTTGGTGGTTGGTCAGAGTATTTGCCATCATCTCTATAGTTCCCCAGTTCTTTCTTGATTGTTTCTAGTAAACTCAAAATATATACCAAGGGTGGTATGACTGTTTGCTTTTTCCTCAAAATTTGCTGCATCCTATTCCCTATCTTATTGCTATAATAAACTGCTAAAATAGACACTTTTTATGTACAAAATATAGTCCTGTTATGTTAACAAGGAGGATCAAAATAATGCTTGAGCATTCGCCCATTGACTGGGCCTTCCTCAGCTTCTGTAGCATCCAAACTTCTCAAAAAATAGGTGTTATTTCCTTGTACAGCCTGAATGACAAAAGGGCCTTTCCATAGGAAATCAAATTTGCCATATTTTCCTTTGTCTTCCCTTCTAGAGTCCCACTTCAACACTTTGTCTCCTATGAAGAAATCCTCCACTTTTGTCCTTTTGTTGAAAATTTTCTTGAGTTTGTCTTGCAAAATCTGATTTCTCTGATACACTTCCTCTCTAGTCTGCTGCAAGTGAATAGTTTGATTTATTCTTCTTTGAATATCATTGGGTTCTACTTGTATTTCTTGCAGCAATTTGATCACAGGGATTCCCAAGGATGAAGGGAACAAAGCTTCCATGTCATAAACCAATTCATATGGGCTTGTTCCAATAGATATTTTTGTAGTTAATCTGTCTGCCCAAAGTGCATTAACAAGCTTTTTGTGCCAATTCTTCTTATTTTCTTCCAATACTTTCTTTATGATGTTTATCAGGCTCTTATTGGATGATTCGTCTAGACCATTACCTTGAGGGTAATAGGTTGTGGAGTGGCCTAAGGTAATATGGTACTTGTGACAAAAATTGATCATTTTTTTTGGATTTAAAGGCAACAACATTATCTGTAGTAATCTACTCTGGACAACCAAATCTAGAAAAAATATTGGTTTCTAAGAATTGCATGATGATTGAGTCATTGGCTTGCCTACAAGGGATAGCTTCTATCCACTTGGTAAAATAGTCTGTAGCTGTCAAAATCCACCTATGCTGACCAGAGGATGAAGGCTGGATCTCCCCAATGAAGTCTAAACCCCATTGTTGAAATGGCCTTTCAGTTGAAATGGGTTTGAGGGGCAAGGGCAACAACTTTTTCTTGCCTTCAAAAATTTGGCATTTATGGCAAGAAGTTACATATTTCTTTGCATTAGCAAAGAGTGTGGGCCAATAAAATCCAGCCCTTAGGATTTTATCAGCTGTGGATTTCCAATACAAATGTTTGCCACAGTCCCCTGCATGAAATTCCTTGAATACTTTGTAGGCAATTAAGCAAAATACCTTCATGGTTTTTCCAAAGCAACACATCATCTATAATACAAAACTTTGAAGCTTTCATTTTCAAGAATCTCTTTTTAGTCCTGGACAACCCTGGAGGAGCTTGCAGGTTTAATAATACATAACATATGTCAGCATACCAAGGTGATTGTAAAAAGGCTTGATTGATCTGTGGAGTCGCCATCTCCTGTTCGTTATCCAATTCATTAATGTCAAGTGCTTGAAAATTGGTTTCAGTCATAAATTTGGCTAATCCTTGTCCTTTTATCAGTTTTGTTGGTTTAATTTCATTATCATATTCCAAAATGTTAGCTATAATTTTCCCCTTTTACCTTCAATTCCTTCTTGAGTTAGGATGTCTTTGACCATGGCATTTGGGACATAGGCTATCACATGAGAGTACAAGATATAAACTATGAAATCCTTGATGGCCTTTACCAGGGAATAGGCCTGTTTCTCCATGATTTGATATTTAAGGGGGGCATCTCTAAGTGCTTTTCTGAAAAACAATGGGCTTCTCACATTCTTGATTGTCTTTTTGTAATAGGACAACAACAATAGTATGCTCAGATGCAAAGGAAAAGATTATGAAATCTCTATCAAACTTGGGGCTTGTGAGAACAGGTGTTTTTGTTAAAGCTATTTTGATTTCCTCAAAGGCTTGTTTAGCTTCTATTGTCCATTTGACTTTAGAATCTTTCTTCAGCATATTATTCAATAGTCTAATTAGCTCGGCCAAATTGGGAATGAATCTTCTTAGGAGATTGATCTTCCCTAGGAAGGCTTGTAGTTCCTTGATGTTTCTTGGGTGAGGGGCTTGGAGAATAGCTTGTATTTTGTCTGGATCAATTCTTATGCCATATTTCAAAATTATGTGACCTAGGAGTTTGCCTTCTTCTAGGCCAAACAATGATTTCTTTGGGTTCAATGATATGCCGTATTTTCTGCAAATTAGGAACAATTGTCTCAAATGTTCTAGATGTTCTTGGTCTAATTTTGAAAAAGCAGTGAGATCATCAAGGTATATGACTAAGAAATCATGGATCTCTTTTGCAAAGGCTATGTCCATTGCTCTTTGAAATGTGGCCCCTGCATTTTTGAGTCCAAAAGGCATCTTTACATATTTAAAGGTTCCCCAAGGTGTTCTAAAGGCCGTTTTGTCTTGATCATCCGGGTGGACTAAAATCTGATTAAATCCTAAGAAGCCATCTAATAGTGAGATCCTAGAAGCTCCTACTACCCTTTGTAAGATATGATCCATTTTTGGTAAGGGGTAGTGGTCTTTGAGAGAGACTTTATTCAAAATTTTTAGGTCAACATAGAGTCTTATCTCTCCAGTTTTCTTCCTAGTGGGCACTAGATTTGAAATCCATTCTGAAAACCTAATAGGTGCAATCATTCCAGCCTGATACATTCTTTTAACCTCTTTTTCAATGAGAGGAAGGAGGACTGGATTAACCCTTCTCAGCTTTTATTTAAAAGGTTTTTAATTTTCTTTCAAGGGTATTGTATGTTGGATGACAGAAGTGTCATAGGACTTGAGGTCCTCATAACTCCATGCAAAGACATCTTGGAACTCTTTAAACAACTCAATGTATTTCAACTTTTGATCAGGAGGTAATGTTTTGGACAATTTTACCATTTTGGGATTTTCTGTGGTTCCAATATTGTAGTCCTCAATTTCTGCATTCAGTAGTTGCATTTTTGGCTTTCTTGGAATATCATTTAAATCAAATATATCCTCCAAAGGAGTTAGGCCTGTGGGCAGAAAATTATCCTTTAGTTCAATTACTTTGGATTCTCCCTCAGCTATTTCATCAAGATCCATTTGCTTAAGCTCTTATAGATTTTTGTTATCAAAATTTGTTGGATGCAAAATCAAATTTGCTGTTTCAGCTGATATATTTTGCTCAATTTTGTCTATTTGCTATTGATCATCAATAGTGCTTGTGTCTATGTTTGTACTTGAGAATTCCTCTTTTAAAGTGAGGAAATTATTGATCTATGTATCATTTTCAAATACTTGCCAATTTTTTACATTATCTGGGACAGATGGCCTGTGTTTAATTAAATTGTGTTTTCATGGAATTTTGGTGAGCTGAGATTCTAAGAAGGTGTTCAGTATTTCAATGACTGCACCTCCATAAGCTCTTAGCCTAGGATCATTTGTAACAAAATTTCCCTTCATCTGTTGTATAATCAAATTTGAGTCCCCTAGAATTGAAATCTTGGTCACCCCTAGACTTCTAATTAGTTTAAGTCCCAGCAAAAGGGCTTCATATTTGGCCATATTGTTTGTATACCTAATGATGGCTTCCCGCCGTTCTCGAAATATCCTCCCGCCGTTCTTGAAATATCCTCCCGCTGTTCTCGAAATATCCTGTTGATGTGACTTGACGTCCTGCAAACTTTTATGTTGACTTTATGACACTGGTATTGGTTTCGGTATATGGGTTAGGGTTATGACTTGTTTTACCGTTTGGCAACCTACATCCGCCGGTTCGCTCCTATATGATCATGCGTCCTTTTGTCAACCCATTCATTATCACTGTGCTCTGTTCTTTAGTCGAGCTCCGCTCTGCTCTGAGGGTTTCGTTCCACTGTGCTTTGACTGTCACCACGGTTTCTTTTGTGATTGTTCCCGGTCTTCTAACGCCATGGAGGTGGGTTCAATAGCTCGTAATGACCCCCTTTAACTCTGCACAGTTACAATTTCGATTTGCTGCTCGTTGGTTGGGCGCTCTGGTCGGCTCTATGTTTGTTTAATGACTGAAATCTCTTCTTTACAGGTTGCCCTCCAGGTTAACATGCTCGGCTTCTGCTATAAGGTAATTCTTTGGTTCCTTTTAAACTACTTGGCACCTTATCTTTTCGACCCTAACGAATACTTCCACTGTTCTTCAGGCTTTAATGGTTACTCGTCCCTCAACCCGGTCTTCTCGGTACCAGGTAATTTCTTATCTCAATCTCCTTCGATTACTAGTGGTTAGTCTTTTAGTTATGTCTGTAGTTCCATATTAATCCGTCCTCCTTGTCTGTAGGTGCTTGGCACTGTTGGTGGGTGTGGCTCGGTGCTCTTCACTGTCTCGGCCGTCACTGATATTTACCAGTCTTCGTTCTACGGGTAGCATCCTTCCATATCTGTCTGTATTTGTTGGTTCTGTAGGCTCCGTCTGGTTTGGTTGTCGTCTGGACGTTGAAACTCTTGTTGGGTTCCTTCCTTTTGATGGAAGAGTTCTCTTCTCTTGTACGCTGGTCTTTATTTTTGGGTTTCCCACTCTGTAGGGAAAATAATTGGTCTGTTGGTCTTCCGTCTGGTGGCTTGGGCCTCTGGTTACTCTAAACCCTCGCCGGATATGTCATTGTTCCGTCGTTCGGTGGAATGGGTTTGCGGAATTTCGAAACCCTCGTTCTGTACTGTATTATTTGTTTAATGGAACGCTCAGTCGCGTGGTTTATGCTGGATATCTTATGACTCTACAAATTATTTAACCTCTGTTTTCTTATATCATTGTCTATTCGATTTTCCCCTTCGGGGTTTGGGTTCTGTTCTTGTATTTTGGGCTTTTAATAATATGCCAGTTTTTGAAATGTTCTGAACAGTGTATAATGATTCATACAATCTTAGGAACGATACAATACATGCTAGATCTATTACAGTACTTTACTCGGCTCTTTAAGAAATTGGAGGGTTCCACGAAATACCTGTAGTTTTCTATTCGCATGCACAGTCTTTGCTTTCTGTGTCTGAAAATGATTTAATTGTCGTGTCCGCTTCTCTTATGATTTTGTCTGTGTGTTGGTTGGTGTATGCCACCGGTTATCTTCTCCGTCGAAAAGTATTCTGACTGTCACGTCTGCCTCACCTGTAACTTTATCTGTCTCTGTTCCAATATCATTTACTCGTACAGGAAACTTATAATAGGATGCATGAAATCAATTATTACAGTGATGATAAAAAGTAGATAAAATAAATAATAATGTCTTCTTTAGAAATGACTGTATTTTCTTTCTTTTCTCGTCTGAGAGGGAATCCCGTACAATGACTATCTTCCTGTTTTTATCTTTATGAAACATAACTGTTCTTTGAGGAAACTGCCCTAACAGAAAGTTAACTGTTTATCAGTTTGTTTTTCAACTGTCCTTAACTAATGTAATGTTCTTAAAAAAACTAATCAATTATTTTTCTGTTACTAATTCCTATTAAAAAAGTAACAGTGCACCACTATAATTATCCTAATCCTATCAACCTTCAGACAGATAAAATAAAATAAAACAAGTAAAATAAAGTCACGTAACTGACAAGCCCAACACTTGTCCAATTAAAATAAACGACTGTGTGTTCCGGTCTCTTCATGAGACTGTCAACCACTTTATGTCTCCTCAGAGCTGGATGCTCCTGCATCAGGCTCCCGGGGTGGCAAAAAGTCATGGCTCCGTTCCATGAAGTCGTCAACAGAGTAACCTGCCTTCTGTATTTGCATCGCGTTAAGCCATGAATTGTCCTCTATTGGACGGTTTTTCCATTTTACCAAGTACCGCAAATACTCCTTCCTGCGTGTGCGCTTAGCTACCTGTGTGTCCAAAATCCCTTCGATCTCAACGGGTGGTGCCATCGGCATCTATCTCGTCCACGAATCTCCTTCACCTTTGGTGTCCCGCGGTGGCTCTGCTGCTGCACTATCTGCTGAACCTGCGACATAAGGGAACAGATCTGCCACGTTAAAAATAGGGGAAATACCAATCCCTGGTGGCAACTGTATCTCATAGGCGTTCGCAGAAAATTTGTGAATGACCTTGCAGGGCCCGATTTTCTTAAATTTAAGCTTGCTGTACTCTCGCTTTGGAAACTGTTCCTTGCGTAAGTACGCAAGGACTTCATCCCCGACATTAAACTGAACTTCCCGGCGTTTTGTATCAACTCGCTGCTTGTACCTCTGACTGCTGTCCTGTAGTTTCAGCTTAACCTGTTCGTGTAGTTTGCTCATAGCTTGGGCGAAATCTTCTCCATCAGCGCTCCGTTTCTCCAGTTTCCCCAAATCTCGTAACTCGTGCACTCCTCGCAGATGCATGCCGTACAAAATTTGGAACGGACTGTAACCTGTGCTACGGTTAGGGGAATCGTTGTATGCGAATTCCGCCTGTGCTAGTACACGATCCCAAGTCCGGGAATTTTCACCTGTTAAACTCCTCAGTAAATTTCCCAGACTTCGGTTTACGACCTCCGTCTTTCCGTCTGTTTGCGGATGATAAGCGGAGCTGAACTGCAATTGGGTATTCAACTTTTTCCACAGAGTTCTCCAAAAATGACCTGTGAACTTTACATCTCTGTCAGAGATAATGGATTGTGGAAGTCCATGCAATCGTACAATCTCTGTAAAGAAAAGATGTGCTATGTAAGTAGCATCGCTGGTTTTCCTGCATGGTACAAAGTGTGCCATCTTCGAAAATCGATCTACTACAACCATTACTGAATCAAAGCCTCGTTGTGTCTTCGGCAAACCCAGCACACAATCCATACTAACCGAATCCCATGGTCGACTAGGAATGGGCAATGGCATATAAAGTCTAGTGTTCTGACTGTGACCTTTTGCCAATTGACAAATTTTACACCTAGTCACATATCTCTGCACATCTCGCTGCAACTTAGGCAAAAAATAGAAATGCTGTACCTGAGCAATGGTCTTGTCAATTTCGAAGTGTCCTGCCAGGCCCCCACTGTGTTTTTCCTGTATGATATTTTCCCGCATAGAACAGTTGGGAATGCATAACTGCCCTCCTTTGAACAGCAATCCTTCTTGTAGATTATAGTCCAGCCACTTGCTGTCATTTCGTAACAACGGGTTTTGGCAAGCCTCGTAGGCCTCCATAAACTCGGTGTCGATCGGATACAGCTCTTTTAAATGTTCAAATCCTAAGATCTGCATTGTGCTCTCCTGTAACAGTAATGTTCTCCTACTAAGTGCATCTGCTACCTTATTTGATTGCCTACTAATGTGTTTTAGTACAAACGTGAAACTTTGCAAGTACTCAACCCAAGCTGCATGCTTATGGTTCAATTTATGTTGCTGCATAATGTACTGTAATGCAGAATTATCAGAAAATAAAACAAATTCGTTACCCTATAGATAATGTCGCCAATGCTTCAAAGCCTGCACAATGGCGTAAAACTCCTTGTCATAGGTCGAGTACTTCTGTCTGCTCTCATTTAGCTTTTCGCTGAAATAAGCAACTGGTCTGTCCTCCTGGCTAAGGACTGCTCCAATGGCTGTACCACTGGCGTCGCAACGAACTTAAAAAAGTTTGTTGAAATCAGGCAGCCTCAACACAGGTCTTTCAGTAATCTTCTTCTTCAAGATCTGAAAACTGTTTTCTGCTGCTTCAGTCCAGTGAAATGGCTGATTCACTTTCTTGATCGTATCCAACATTGGTGCGCAAATCTCGCTGAAATTTCTGATGAACTTCCTGTAAAAACTGGCAAGTCCATGGAAACTTCGAACTTCAAATAAACTTTTTGGAGAAGGCCAGCTAACTATAGCTGTCACCTTTTCTGGGTCCATTTTTAATTCATTCTCCGCAATAACAAAACCTAGATACACTAGTTCTCGCTGAAAAAAGGTACATTTCTTCAAATTAATTAACAGCTTGTTCTGCTGTAATTTTCTCAATACACTCTACAAATGTCTGAAATGCTCCTCCTTAGTCTTAATAAAAATCAGAATATCATCCAAGTAAACTATTACAAACTTACCATTAAATTCCTTCAGCACTTCATTCATCAGACGCATGAACGTGCTGGGAGCGTTGCTCAAACCAAACGGCATCACCAGCCACTCGTATAAGCCTTCGTTTGTCTTGAAAGCGGTTTTCCATTCATCTCCTTCACGAATCCGGATCTGGTGATATCCACTCTTCAAGTCAATCTTCGAAAAATAGGCCGCTCCACTCAAACAATCCATCATATCGTCCATCCTAGGTAAGGGAAACCTGTACCTAACAGTAATCTTGTTAATAGCCCTCGAATCCGTACACATTCTCCACTCTCCTCCTTTCTTTGGAGCCAAAACAGTAGGTACTGCACATGGGCTCATGCTCTCCCGAATCAAACCTTTGTCCAACAACTCCTGGACCTGTTTTCTAATTTCTTCATGGTCTTTAGGACTCATGTGGTAAGCTGCTTTATTTGGCAGGCTTGCCCCTGGTATAAAGTCAATGCAGTGACTAATACCTCTCCTTGGTGGCAACTCATCTGGAAGATCATCTACCACAATGTCCCCAAAATCCTGCAGCAACCTCTAAACTTCTTCAGGAAAATCTGAAACCTGTGTATGAAGTACTACTGCCTTTGGTCTCCTTATGACAGCAAAGTTTATCTCGCTGTCCTCAATCTGTCTTATAAACTCTTTTCCGCCTAACAATAGTGCTTTCACTCCACTAGCTTCTGCTGTGTTTTCCTCTTTGATGGGTACAAGCGTATGCTTGATCCTGTCTTTCACGAACTTGTAGCAGTTGGTTTTCCCATCATGAACTGCACTTCTATCAAATTGCCAAGGTCATCCCAACAGTAAGTGACAGACATCCATTGGCATGACATCGCAAAGGATCTTGTCCTTATACTTACCGATCTGAAACTCTACCTCACACTGTTCATCAACTAACAGTTGATGCCCCTTCTGCAGCAACGATACTTTGTAGGGAGTGGGATGTTTCAGCTTCTTTAATCCCAGCTTCTCCACCATCTCCACAGCTACCAAATTATCGGTACTCCCACTGTCAATGATCAACTTACAGCACTTACCCCATGACTTGCAAATAGTGCGAAACAAGGTCTTTCGCTGATCTGGTTCTGCAACTTCCTTTGCTGGTTTTAACAGCACTTTATTTAACACCAAGGATTCACCTGTCTCTGGTGTATTTTCCGCTTCTTGGGGTGTCTCCTCAACGTCCTCTGGCTGAGCAACATAGGTTCCTATCTCACCTGCTGGTTCACCTTCAGGACAGTCATATGACTTCTGTCCCAATTTATGACAACGGTAACACTGGACAGTTCCCCTGCCTCGACCAAATCCTCGTCCTCTTTGAGCTGGTCGTCCTTCGCTGTTGCTGTTGTCCTTATCTGTTGTACCAGCAGATTTGGAACTGCTGCCATCCTCATTTGAGCCTGTACCTCTACCTCTGCCATAAATCTTGCCTTTTCCCCTGCCAGAACCACCTCCTCTCTTAGTGTTCTGTTTTCTGTTTATTTTCTCCTCTGCCTTCAGTGCAAACTGATAGGCTTCATCCAATGTTTGAGGTGAAAGAATACCAATTTCATCCAAAATCTCCCCTCTCAAGCCATTTACAAATCTGGCTGTTTTCTCTGAGGTATCTTCCACATCCCCTGCTCGCAAATTCAACTTGTAAAATTCCTCCGTAAACTCCCTAACAGTCATTCCTCTTTGTTTCAAGTTCTGTACCTGCCTGTACAACATGATCTGATAATCTTTCGGTAGGAACTTCTCCTTCAGCTTTTCTTCCATTCTGGCCCACTTCTTAATAGGCTGTTTGTTTAGTCTCTTCCTTTCTGCCTGAACGCTGTCCCACCATAAGGACGCATGTCCTTTCAGCTTGGTGGCGGCAAACTTCACTTGTTTGTCCTCACTGGTCTCCTCAAACTCAAAAAATTTATTGACTTCACTCAGCCAATCTAACAACACATCTGCAGACAAACTCCCGTCATAGGTAGGTAACTCATGCCTTGGCTTATGACTGGACAGCAAAACTGACTTCAATAATCTTAGTTCCGGTGTCACTCCTTCATACTCATCCTCCTCTGATTCAGCTACTTCTTCATCACTGTTGTCTACTGGGTTTCTTCTTCCCCCAACCTCTACCACTGCTAATCTTTCACGTAAAACTCGTATCTCCTCTCGAAGTCCTTCATCTACTACCCTATGGACTATTCGTCCTCTTCCTCTTCCTCTTCCTCTTCCTCTTCCTTCACCTTCACCTTCTACCTGTTCCATTAGTTCTAATTCAAGAAACTAGCTCTGATACCACTTATGATGGCCTCCTGCCAATGTAAAATATCTCTGACTGATCGGACTGGCGTCCTGAAGCGAATTTAAGGTTGACTTAACTCTGCTGTACGTGCATCGAACTTTGGTTTAGGGTTTGGACCGGTCTTCTCGGTCACTTACCTACACTTGTCGGTTCCTTCCTATATGAACTGCTGGCTCTTTGTCAATCCTAATCACTTTTCACTTTACGCTTTTCATTATTCACCCGCGCTCTGCTCTGTGGGGTTTCGTCCCTATGTTACTCTGGTTTGATGCTGGTTCAGTGGGTTCTCTCGGCCCCTTCTTGGTTTTTGATATGGTGTTTCAATGGTTATGAGGTCGCCATCGCGCTGCACAGGGTTTTTATTTCATTCACTGGTTCATTTACTCGATTTTTCTGTATGAATATTATTCATGTTCGCCTTTGCTGATATGCTACTTCGTGACAGGGTTACTCCAAGCGTTCACCTTCCAGTTACGCGATTAATGGTGAGTTCTGGTTCCTTGCTACACTTGTTTACTATTTCTCTTCGTGCCCTGACAAACTCGCTCCGTGTCTTCAGGGATTATGGACGATTTTAAGGTTTGGTTCAACCTCCCCTGTTCAGGTAAGCTCTCTCACCCTTGGTTACGTTTTCTTCTCATATTCCTTTTAGGTTATTCAAGTTATGACACCACTCACCCTCTTCGTTTTCTGTCTGCAGGTAGTCTGGTCCTGTGGTTTCTAGGTAGCGCTCTTCTCGGCTGTTGTCAAACGTTCAAACCCTCCAGTCGCTTGTTCCGGGTAGGGTCTCACAATATCGATCTTTCATTCGTTGAGGTTTTGAGGTTAGGTCTTATAGTTTTTCGGTCGCCTGTGCGATGAATGTATCTATCCATTGACTGGTGTAACTTATTCCATCTGCTAGTAATTTTGTCGGGTTGTTGGCCTCCGTTCTGTAATGCGTCTCTGGGTTACTCGAAACCCTGGTCTGTAGTATCTGGTTGCTTGTTTAGATATCGTTTGACATTTGTTACTTCAAACCCTCGCTCTGTCGGTAGGGTATTCAGTCAGTTTGAAACCCTCGGTTCTTTGATAATCCTGGCACGCTGACGCTATGGCATTTTCTTACTGTAATAGTTGATGGCCTATCTGTTGTATAATGTGTTATGCAAAACTCTGTTTTGGGTTCTGAGGAATGCGTTTCTCATTTTTGGGTCTCAAAGGACGGTGAACAGTTGGACTGTGTATAAATCGTATTTGAAATGAAATAACACAATTTTTTCAATTTCGATTCAGCATTGATATATTTATACTGTATGGAGGTCTTTACGGGTTACCTGAGTTAGTTGCGCCCGCGTTTTCTTATTCTCTTTTGTTCTGGAAGCGATAGTGCTGTGCACGTTCTCTGCTGTCCTCGTTATATTCCGCTATCTAAAGTTGTCTGTACTTGAAATGATTCTTTCTCCTCAGTCTGGAAGAAATGTATTTGCATCCGCTCTCTGTATTTTATGTTTATCCATCCTGTACTATTTCTACCATACTAGCTTAGTTACACACACAGAATTATATTTTCATATATGGAATTCTCTGTTACAGTGATGATACAGTAGATAAAGAAAATGAAAAATGTTTTACTTTAGAGAATGACTGTATTTTTTCTTGTTCTTTCTTCGGGGGAATCCCGTACAATGACTATCTTCCTATTTTTATCTTTATGAAACATAACTGTTCTTTGAGGAAACTGCCCCCAACAGAAGGTTAATTGTTTATCAGTTTTTTAACTATCTTTAACTAATCTAATGTTCTTAAAGAAACTAATCAATTATTTTTCTGTTACTAATCCCTATTAAAAAGTAACAGTGCACCACTATAATTATCCTAATCCTATCAACCTTCAGACAGATAAAATAAAATAAAACAAGTAAAATAATGTCACGTAACTGACAAGCCCAACACTTGTCCAATTAAAATAAACGACTGTGTGTTCCGGTCTCTTCATGAGACTGTCAACCACTTTATGTCTCCTCAGAGTTGGATGCTCCTGCATCAGTACTCATCCTAATCATGACATTTTAACATTTGATATTTATAAAAGAAAACTGTTACATTTATCCATGCATCATTTTGGTATGCTTTTGGAGGGAAAAATCGTTATGGTTCAAGTTTTGAAACACGAAATGGTCAATTTGGTAACAAACTGATATTTTTTTACTCAGTTGGATTGTTTTGTATGGAACAAGTTGTCTTATGAAACTGTTTTGTATGGAGTTGTCTTGTGAAATTTGATTGAAATCGTTTCAGATGCAAGTTAAAAAATATATATATTTCTAAAGGGCAGTGTAATATTCAAATTTATGGCTTTATTAATGTTATGCAATTTTTCTTTATTTTTTATTTTTATTTTTTTATTTCAATTTTTAACATTATCATGAAATGACTATGGATGTTTGAGAGTGGTTCCAACTTTATTGGATTTTATATGGAGAAATTAGAATATTAGATCTCACTTAAAGTCTATTAGACTTCACAATTTTGCAAGGATTGCAAGGTTTTCATTGGATTCTTAAGTTTAGGAGGGTATGGAACTAGTATTTAATCAAGAGCACCAAAACCCTACATGTACTTTAATAATAAGTTATTGGTTGTCGAACTCCTATATCATGACCTTACCAAAAGTGTATCCACCCCTCACACAAAATCTTAACTTGATGATATGTATTTGTTGTAGCATGTTTTTTTTGGACATTAGAGACCTCCTAGAGCTTGTTTGTCGATGTATTTTATGTTGCAATTCATGCCATTTTTTTTTGTGCATCCTTACATGTTATATAAATGAGAAATTTGTTTTATTTATGTATAAATTCTTTGGATTCATGTGGATGCAGACAAATATTTTGGAGATTAATTTCAAATTTTGTTTGTGTATACTAATATGAATATTCTAGAATATTCCTTGGAGGTTAAATAATTAATTTAAAATTGTATAAACCCTCTTAATCACACCTATTCCTTTAATTATTTAATTTATCTCATTTTTATGACTTTTAAATCTTGGCAATGTGAGATGTATGATGAAATAAGCGTCTTAGCAATGTGAAAATATTTATGGATGTTTGTTAGTCATTAAATTTATATGACTTACATGTATCTTTATAAGATATTTAATTTTATAATTGTGGGATATATCCTTACATATATCCTTAAGGAAACCTTAGTGATATGTAATTTCAAACTACGTACCCACAAATTAGAAAATAATTATGTTCATACTAAAGAGGGCCCAAATCATGTCATATATATGAATATTTTCTCATTGTATTTTTTTTAAGTATCATTCATGTGCACCACATATTGGTGGCCATTGAGTCCACAAAAATGAGCATAACTCTAAAATCATTGAGGAGAGTTGACCATGTGACCTCTCATTTGCAAAGTTCTTCTAATGATAATAACTCAACTAATTAAACTAACTCTTGAAGCTTCTCCTAATATTTTTTATATAGATTATTATTATTTTTTAACTTGTTTCTTATATATAATTTATAAACTTTAGATTTTATTAATTTTAATTTTTAAGTTCTCATATTTTACAAATGAATAAATGTTTATCATGTGATATGATGCCTAATAATTTACCTTCATTTTACATGCTTTAGTAAATTTCAAAATGAAATTATTGATAAAATTTTCTCAAAACTAAATTTTGTTTCATCTTGCACGGTTTTAATAAATATTTCTTAAAACCCTTGATTGGGGTGAGAGCCAACGGATCACCTCACTAAGACAATGTTGATGTGTTGTACTATGAGGTACATTATAACCGCCCCCACACATTAGAGGCGATGGGTGGAGTGGCCTTTTGTATGAAGATGAATAAAGTAATAAGTAGTAATAATTATTATTGTTTGCAAGTAAGAATTGTTGTATCGTTTTTATTTTATGTTTTTATTAATATGTTATATTAAATTGTAAATATAAAAATAATATAAAATATATTTATTTTTGTCAAAAATTCATTATAAATTATATTCACTATAAATCCAACAGGTCACATAATGTCACGTGGTAAAATTAAACATGAAATTACACAATTAAAATGAATATTTTTTCATATAAAATTATTATATATTTTGAAAATTTATATAAAAAGTAATTTATATTTATATATATAAAATTAAAGTCGACATATTATAATCCTGAGATAAAATATTTACATATATGAAATTTTCCGTATATATTAGTGACTATTATGAATTTATTATTTATTATTCATATATTTTGATTGCCAGTTTTATATCTCCCATAAATAAAATTAAACTAAATTAATTCTTAATTTTGTTTTATAATTATTACATTTTTAAATTTTATAATTGAGATAAATATATTAAAATAAATTAATTTTTAATTTTTTTTTAATTTATTATATTTTTAAATTTTATAATTGAGATAAAGATATGTAAAATAGAAAAAAAAACTTTTTTTTAATTGGCTTGTAAATTTGTGAGGAAAATTATCGAAATTTTGGTAAGATTTTGATAAAACTTTGAATAGATTTTAGTGAATCTAGATTAGAACTGTCAAACTTCAAAATTTTAAGAGTATTAAAGATTTTTGATGGTGTTGAATCTATTTTCACTATCAAAAATATGTTTCAAACACTACTACTGCTACTAATAGATTATTTGATTTTTTTTTGCTTTTGACCATCCTATATTTCTTCGGCCTCAGTCCAAAGACAAAATCAGCAAAAAAATAAATTATTTGTTAATTTTTTTTATAACCGTTAAATTTGTCAATTCTAGAATTGAAATAAAGATATGCAAAATTGGGAAAAAAAATAGATAACAATAACGATCACTTTTCAAACGCCCTGTGCATTTACGCTCAAAATGCCAAAGCAATTTCCATTTCACATGTTGAAGAAATTAGGTCAGTAATGCAGCTTGAAATAGATAATCTGCAGTACGTGATTTCCCCCCAGATTTTCCCTTTGGTCACGATAGATATTTTGCTCCATAACCAATGAGGAATATCTAACAATTGTTGCCCTAATTCCCATACTAATGTTTTGAACGAAAAGAGCGAGCAACAACTAGTAGTGAAGTGTCAAATTTGGAGCACACCTTGACATTAATTGGGTCTTCATCGGAAGGTATGGACAAGGATTGATTTCCTGGAATGAAGAAATGTGCAAATAGCTAACAATATCATCGCATCATGTGTTTAAGAAGATGGTCTTGATAACGCGGATGTGTTGATATACAGTGATCAGGGTGGTAATAACTACTGTGGGTGGACAAAAGGTAGTCTAAGCATTAGAACTTTGAACATGAAATCTTGGCTCTGAAAAGCAGCATAGACTGGAATATACCTGTGAGTGGATTCAGGCCAAACAACATTGAAAAGAAAAGAAAGGAAAAAAAACATGGTCGACGTAATACATACATATGATGGACTTTATGATATGGAGAAATATTGGCTTTCAAATACCAGCTGGGAAGACAACCCGGTCAACCAGGTAGGCTCCCCAATTTGCAGAGAGGGCACAAAAATATTCAATTCGTGATGGGCTTCTTTTAAGAACATTTCTGGAGGCAGAAGCATAGAGATCAAATGCAGTTGTTGCATGGATAGTGTGGATGGAGAATATTTTCCATCATAATTTATTTTAGTATACAACTACCTTTGTTGTGAGCCAATGCCTCGTGAGTGCCGTGACTGTAATTATGATGGAATTTTGAATCTCTCAAAATGCTTTTGATTTTCAAAAAATGAAGGTTCGCCTCCATCAACACGTTTATGGCGGAGATCAATGTCTTCACTTTTCTATCAGATGAATTTTCAAAAGAAAGACCATCACGAATTGAATAATTCTGTATTCTCCATACAAATTTTATTGTTGATTGAGCTGTCTTCTTAGATAGAGTTTCGAATACCGAATATCCAGACGTTCCATTATGAAGCCAAAACGATTGTGAGCTAAATGTAACAAGATTACAACGATTCCAAGAAAAGCCATATAACAAATGTGTAAATGTGCGATTTATCAAACTAAGGATTGAGATCAGACAAAGGGTTGAAGTCGTAGTTTCAAACAGTATGCGGCGAACATTGTTCAAAATGAAATACACTCTGGCCACACATAATCAAAACAAAAACATAATATAACTGTTAGTTTTGACCATAAATTAAATAATATACGGATGGGCCTTATAACCTCCAACGAAAATTTCATGGCATAACAAAATAAAACCTATAAGAGATCCTATATATAAAAATGGCTATCTCCACAGCTACAGAGAGGTTGATGTTGAGAAGGAAGGATGGACCAGTCGGTATAAAGTTTAAACAGGAAATCCAGATTTCGTAAACTTGCAAGGACTTTTTGAATGCTTAAGCCATCACTTAACTTTCTGACATGGAAGCAATAAGAAAAACTAATTTCCGTTTTATGCCAAGATAACGATACGGTGAATTATTTATACCACAGATTTATTTTCACATAACCTGTCACAGTTGGTTGTTGCCTCAGGTGATGATGCATATTGAATGACTAAGCTCCACACCTTTATTTTCGCATAAATTGCCACAGTTGGTGGTTGCCTTAGCTGATGATGCATATTGAATGACTAAGCTCCACACCTTTATTTTCACATAAATTGTCACAGTTGATGGTTGTCTTAGGTGATCATGCGTATTGAATCACTAAACTCCACAAGAGGTGAAATAAATCAAACAACATAACATAAAGATATGTCCTAAAAGTGATAGTCCTTTAGAGCGAATCCCTTGTTTGGTTTTTTAAAAACGAAATCACATTTACACTATGAACTCCATAATTACAGTGTAAAAGGCAATTATAGTGCAGATGTATATGTTAATTGTTTTTGCTAAAATGGAGTATGTTAAGCCAGTAATAGGTTTTCACCGTGAGCAAATACTATTGGGTTTTAAACCATGAAGGATAAAATGGTTAATGATGGTCTAGAGCTATGTTAACTATTATATGAAGAAATTAAGATTAATGCAACATTTTTATTTTTTAGGCTATTTTGGAATCAATAGATATGTGTCTTGAAATTTATTAACAAAGTATATGACAAAACAGCATACATTTTATCATATTAGTTTAATTTAGAGTTTGTACCAATCAAATTAATGACACTGGTACACATTTCCAAATCACACAATACTAATTGGTCGATTCAGAGTTAAGATGGATTTAGGGTTTAATTTTCCCTTTAAATAGCCTATATTCCAAACTAATATAATGAGTTAACACCATGTGTTATTTTTATTTTATTACTATTTTATTTTTATAAGGTTATTTTTATTGGAGTAGTCTTTAATTGTGATATTTTGGAGTTTCTAGCGAATTTCTAGCAGCGATCAACTGAAAAAAAATTGTGGCTATTGTGAAGAGTTCACATATCAAACTTGTCATTTCAATGAATCCCTATCTGATTCTAATCCAGTGAAAAAAATTGTGGCAATTGTGAAAATTGCACCTGTGAAACTCGTCATTTCATTGAATCCCTTTAGGATTCTATACAAATTAGATTGGAAAATAAAAGTAGAAAACTTTCCAAAAAGTCTTAAAGAATACTTAATTTTTATTTTTACTTTGAACAAGTTAAAATGTTTAGATTACATTACATTACCTTACAACATCTAAAAATATCAATCAAATATTAATATTAATAGCCTAGATCCAATCTAATATTAATATTACTAGCTTACATCTATCTTAATTCTGGATCTACCATGAGCTGAGCGAAATCAAATAATCAAATCTCTTTTCACTGTAAAAGAGATTTGTGTATAGAGAGATTTCATCCCTTTCGTTGGTAGATCTAGATTTAAGATAGATGTAGACTCGTTTAATTCCTCCTTTCAAATAAGCTATATTCCACATGAAAATCATGAGTCAATACCATGAGTTTTTAATATCAAGTGGCAACACCATTGAAATTATTATTATTATCATTATTATTATTTTAGTTTTCTTTGATATTTTTATTTCTTTATTTTATTTTAATAAATTAAAATGTTTACATTATATTATATCAATATTTAATTCAATTTTTAAATTTTTATGTAATTTGATTTAGTGAAATATTAAACATTATATTACAACATCTCTACTATACTAGGTTGGATAGGGCCTCTAAGCACAATTAAAATTCAATAAATTTAACCATTTAAATTTGATATGCATTAATATTTTAGTGGTAAACAAAATTAAAAAAATTATATATCTAATAATCTAAAACTTAATTACCTAACTAATAAATCTCTAGTAATGAAAAAGGTGCCTCCAAATTATGCTATATAAATTTTTTTAAATGGTTCTTTATCACTTATTTATTAATTTGATTAAGTGAAAACAAAAACAAAATTATTATCCTGAAAATTATTATCATTCTTATGATTAATCAAAATAAGTAACATGTTCATCTCTTAATATAATGAGTTTCTTCTTTAGTATTTATCAAAAATGATAAAATATATTTAGAGTTGTATTTAGTGAGACTTTTTGGAAGCTTTTCCAATAGGTTTTTCCAATCTAATTTCTCTAAAATCCGACAGCAATTTATTGAAATCACAATCTTGATGGGTAACCCCTGCATAATCAAAGTGCCCTAGGGGCTTTTCACGTTGTTGAATCCATATATACAGTCAAAAAAATGATTTTAAATAGAAATAATCAAAAGTTCACCCCAAACGTTTTTGGGGGATTCCGGCACGGAAACGTCCAAAAAGTCCACAAAAGACAACTCCAATTTATTATACATTTTCAAATAATAAAATATTTAAGATTTCTCAAAAAAAATTATTCTTTATTATGGAAAGAAAAATGTTCAAACATAACTATATTAATAACATTGGAGATACATATGATAAGAACAAGCCTAGATCCATCTTAATTTCATATCTACCAATCTTCTAGAAACATCAAATTCTTTTGCATCTTAAGATATTTTCATCTCAAAAAAGTTGGTTTTAAGATATTTTCATCTCAAAAAAATTGATCAAGCTCACCCCTTGGTAGATCTAGAGTTAAGATGAATCTAGGCTACTTTAATTATCGCCTTTAAATAGACTATCTTCCACATGACTACTATGAATTCTCATAAACTTCGAGCTCAAAAACCACTCATAACTTAACCAAGTCAAGTTTCCCTTAACCATCCTAAAAAAGTTAATAAAAAAACATTAATAACCAAAAATTTGTATTTTTACAAAAACTTACTTTTATTTTAAATTTAGGAAAACCACTTAACAAAAATGGATAAAAAAAAGATAATAATATAGAAATTTCATTTTAACATAAGTTTTTTTCTTTTCTTATTTTTATTTTTAACCCTACATTACAACCTATCTTGCCCATTAAATTAGAAAGCCCATGTAAAAACAATTAAATATACTATAGTCCATTATATACGTGACAGAATTTCTATAACTTAGTGACCCTCCTGTATCATGAAATACCTCTCCTATACCATGAAAGATGTAACTGGTTTTTGCTTTAGGCTTTCGTCTAAACGTAGTTTTTATGATAGAAATGCCCTTGGAATTATGTATCTCGTTTGTTATATTAATATCATAAATTTTGTGTTCAGCGCTACTCAAGAATATCGTATTAAGAGAAAGATGGAGGACAGACGGTTGCTCATACAAGATGGTTAGCAAATATCGAAATAGAGATATTTTTAATTAAAAAAAATAAATAGTACAAAACAAAATAAATATAATTGGTTTAGGCATATTCAAAAACATCTAATCTGTATAAATATTTTCAAAATATTTTCCCAAATAAATACTATAGATATAACATCCGCATTCATTAAAAACAAATATTAAAATTAACATTTTTATACACTCGCATATTAAGAGTGAAACAATATTTCCATTTGAAATAAGGAACCATACTGTTTAGATATCATAATGTTGAGATAATTACATGATAATTATAATTAAGTAAATGAAATTAATGAGTTATTGACCTTAATATCTATGGTAGTGAAGTTTATTTACTTAAAGTTAATTTAATTAAATGAATCACCTAATACATGGGAATTATCAGTACCTACCTCTAAAGAAAATTTTTAACAACTAATACAAGGCCTTAAATCAAGGTTGATTATGTGTTCATCTTCTTATGCAATGTGCGACCAAAAAACTATATGTCTCTAAATATCCATACGGAATCCAATCCCACTACTAAATGATGGGCCTTGTCAAATCTTATATCAATATCTCCCAGCCCGTATGTATGTGATTAAATTTTTAGAATAACTATAAAATATGAAAGTGAAGCATTAACCTATGAAATTAAGTGGGTATCATATTATATTTTAAAAAAACGTTTTTGTGGCTAACCATATTTCTCACGGAAATGTCATTTCTTTCAAGCATGTTGGATCTTGCTAAATAGACAAATCTTTGAAACAAATATCTATGTATTCACATTTCCAAATGTTCTAGATACCAAAAGGATCCCCAAACTAAGCCCAAACATTTTAGGAAACAATAAAATAATAAATAAAAGCATATCCCTTACTACACCTACCAAGTATACAAATACTTGGACTTACTATTTCATTTCAAGAATTATTCCCATGTTAAAAAAATTATTCTTCGATGTGAGAAACATAAATAGATTAGCCTTGGGAGGGTCATTAAACATCTAAAACCTCTTAGGCTAAAGATTACACTAAGAGGGAGGAATGATGGACCAACTTGTGAAGAATGATGGACGCTAAGCTAAAAAGAAGTATGGAATTTCATCCAGAGACTGATGGGCACATATAGGTTGTCAACCTCTCCATGGTGCACTTGTTTCTAGGCTATTGTGGAAAACATCCCAAGTTGTGGGATGAACATCTTCCTTATGTGCAGCATGGTTACAATCGAGAAGCACATTCATCTACACATAGCTCACCATTTGAGAAATCTTTTGGCTATCTACCAAGAGATCCCTTAGACATGGTCTTTCAGAAAGATGACGATGGCAATGGATGAGATGATAGGGACAAAGCAAGAAATTTTATTCAATGGATACAGGTGATTCATCAGGTAGTACAAGAGTAGTTGTAGAAGATTCAAGCTCAGTATAAAGCTCAACATGATAAGCATCGATCTAACCATCAGTTTCAAGTTGGGGACAAGGTATGGCTCCAAATCAAAAAGGATATAATGAAGGGAGAAGGGAAGAAATTGAGACCCATTCGATATGGTCCCTTCACCATATTGGGAAATATTGGAGACAATGCTTTTCATCTTAACTTGCCCGCTTATAAATGTACTCAGTGGTAAATGTTGAAAACATGAAGCTTTATGAACCTCCAATGGTTATGGATACCGAAGAGGTTACACAGATTCCTAGAGTGGATGATTTTGCACCAAAGTATCTATAAAAGTTTCCCAAAGATATCATACTGGACAGAAAAAACCAGAACTTCATGACAGGAATATGTGGAGTACATTCGTGTTGGATTCAAAGTAATGCATCCAAGTAAAGATCAATGGATGGAGAAGGAAAAAGTGAGGGAAATTTCCTCACTTTCCAAATGACTGAAAAGGCTTTTGGTGGTCCAAAAGTTCTCAGTGGGGAGGATTGATCCAGGTGGATCTTCATAAAGTACTTGTGGCATGGTAAAAGGCTCAAAACTCAAAGTGACACAATCTAGATAAACTTCACATCGAATCGAAGTGCTTCTCATCTTAATTCCAACGGTGTGAATGACACTCAAATCCGAGTTCATTTGAATAATTTATACCAAGTCAAAGTTTACGTTTGACTTGTCCAAGTGGCAGGAGGAGATGACATGGCAAGTTTCAGTGAATGGGGAAGTGCCATGTGGAAGGCTACCATTGGGTCCCGTATATCACATACTGCAGAAAAAAAGGTCCCCAGTTAAGGAATTGGCCCCCAGTATTTTCAATTTGCAATTGCGATATCGCATATCATGGATCAAAGGTGGACAAACGTTATGAATAGGCCCCCGACTGAGCCTATTTATGATGCGATATATCACATATCACAATCGAAAAAGGGGCTAGTGTTTGCGAAGTGCCCTGACAGTAATCCTAGATGTGATTGTGATAGGGTTCCAGATGCAATACGTTATAACATATATTTCATAGCCCAGCAAGTCCTGTGTATCACTGAGTGCTTGATTGTTTGGGCTTGGGATTGTCAATAAAAAAAATTTGCAAAAGAGTAAACATTAGATATTTAACTACTTATAAAATGCCTCACTAATGAAAAGAAAATGCATTCTTTAATACTCAACTCCTAGTTACCTTCCTAACCAACCATGCAAGCTACATACTTATGTTTACTTATTTCCATATATATAGCCATATAGGTGTTACTGAAACATTGCCACTTCTTTTAATAAAAAATAGAATGGTAGATCTTCATTTTATGAGAATAAATGTGCATGTGCCTAAAATCATATGATTTTCAAACCTATAACGCTTCACATTGATACAAATTAGATAAATAAATTATTTTTCATCAATGTCAATGCTTTCAGGACGAAAAATTTGGAGGGATTATCTTGGAGGGTCACTTTCACCAGTAGTTGTAGTTTGGAATATTTTAGTTGAAATCCTTGAGGAGGTATTTTGAGGCCTTAAATTACCAAACTTTGTGGTCCCAACGTAACTATGGACTTAGATTCCATAATCAACATAATAATTTCTTTCAAATAGTGTAGGAATCACCTCAATTAGAGCTTGTAAGAAAGTTATTGCCCCTGGAAGTTGACCTATCAAAATTACCACCCACAATTCGAGAATATGCCATGTTAGCCCTCGCTACTTATGGAAAATAGGCCAGCCACATTGGTATTATGAAGAATAATCTATAAGGATGGTTTTTTAACTCATATTAAGGGTTTAAAAGGTCAAATTGTACTACTAGTTGGCTATCATGTTGTGTTATAACTAGGCCACTAAGAGGAAAAGAGGTTCCACTCTATTCAGTTCATTTTGTTCCATGTATGATCGGAGTCGATGAGGGTGGATAACGAGATAAAAAATAGAGATATTTTTTATATTGTATTATCTAATGTACCATAGGTCTCACTCTTTGTACTTGCACCCATTCCCATTAAAAGAAATACAGAGTAGAGTAGCCTAACATTCTAGTTATTTTTTCTCCTAAAAGGGTTTCCCATATCATATATTATGTTATTATGGTTGTGACAGACTATAATTTTATCTCTGTTACATATTCTATATTTTATATATTGCATGCATAAGAAAAATAACTTAATAAATCAAAAATTGTAAGGAAAATAACCCTCATATCATATATTTAATAATTTAAGTATAAATTTGTCAACTCTATTATGATGAACTATCTAGTTGAATATCCACAATAGTTTATGGATCACATTGGTATCAAAGCAGGTTTATTTGTGTACATTTCAGGGAGTTTCAATGGACTCATACTACTTAAGTTGAAAGTCATAAAACCCATAATATGGTGAATGAATCTTTTAATAACCCCCAATTTCCCGTAGAGGATAGGTTTTTGTAGCTGGAAGGATAAGTCACATATAAATCATAATTTGATCCTCCTCACATTGGCCCTCAGTAATAAGTTGTGGTTATTTGGACAATATGAATTTTCTAATGCATAAAACATATCAAAGGGGAGATTTGGAGATTAGAATGATCTAGAGAATAATTCTAAGAAATTACCTAATTGTGAGTGTTCTAAACCATTCACAATTGTTTTTAAAGATGGAAGTGAATATTGACATCAACCCATATATATTTTAGATTAACTCTTTTAGTCTAATTAATTGGTTGTAGTAGTTATAATTTTATTTTAGTGTCATCATATAGAGAAAAAATAGAAAAATCTCTTTGCTCATTTGAAACTAGAGGGCCATGCCACAACCTTGTAGGAAAGCCACATGGAAAACATGACACGAGGGGGGAAACTCCAATGAATAAGTGGGAGGGTTGCAAAAGTCTCATAAATTCACTTCTCTACCCTATTAGGTATGTATAGGACTAGAGGATTCAATGGAATTGCTTCAGGAAAAGACAGGGGTACAGTGAATAGGAGTATACCACCAAATTTAAGAAGTTGGAAATAATATTGGGTATCTCTCCATAAATATTGGATGTACATGTCAGGTATCTAAGGCATCTGTACATTTATGTATGGAAGCATGTGATATTTTTCAAGCCTAAAATCTTCTGTAAGGCTTGTGTACAAGCATATTAACTAGGGAAAATAGGATAAAAAAAAGGGAAATCAAATGGGTTAAAGTAGAAAGAATACCATAAAGCTTCTAAGGAGGGGAAGAATAATTAAAAAGGGGGAAAATGAAAAAATACAAATGAAATTAAAACCATTGCAATGTTTGATGGCCATATAAAGGAGAAGCGTTGGAAGTTGCATCAATATCTTAATGCAAAGAAATGAAAGAAAGTTTCAAAGAAAAAAAATTGAATGTCCATAGAGTCAAGTAAGCAAGTGAAAATTGTTGGCATTATAGCTAATGTATTGTCCTTCATGGAGATCCACTTAATAAAGATGTACTTGATGTCAGCATTGATGATTGTGGAGCTAATGAAGACTTGTACAAATGCTACATATGACATGGATAGAGAAATTACAGTTCATTGAGAGATGGATAGTAAAAATGAATTTTGAGAAAGTATATGTGGTTCCTATGAAGAAGGGTCATGTACATATGGTAGGTCCTTTGATTAAAAGTCATGTACATAATCTAAACCATGGAATTCTAGATACCAAGGGTCATTACCATGGTATTGTCCCATAGTAATTGGAGCGTCAATGGTTATTTGATCTCATCAAAGAATACTAACAACATTACCAAGTGATTTACTTAAGGTATTGGCTAAGGCTAAAACTATATAAGGAGATGGAGATTAAGATGTTATGTGTGAAAGTAAGGGGTTATTCATGTGTGATCTAATGTGAAATAGGTGTGCATTAGGTAGCAAGGAAAAGACTCAGGTCTGAAAACTTGAACTTTGTTAACATATATACTTGATTGACTTACTTGTTGCAAATGTCAAAATAGCTAATAATGATGAATCTATGATTATTGTGATGTTATGATCGAAATAAATTATTCAGAATTTTTTTGTTTTGACAGTAAAAGTTGCAGAGAGTGAAGTTATGTTTGTAGTGAAATTTTCAGATATGTCTACAGGTTTGTCTCTAGATGGTCGCGTCTATACATGAATATGGTTTCATATAGTTGCATATAAATTCTACAGATTTATTCTTTATTTTGAGATCCGTATGCAATTTTTATGCAATGGCAGTTGCGTACATACGTTGATATGTTTCACATATGTCGCACATATGTTGTATGGTTATTTAATATGCCTTGATGATGACATTTGATGAGTTCTTGTCTGTCTTCTCTTATTTGTCAAAGATGTCTCCATCTTAATGATTTTTGTCTAAGAGTGTTGATTGGGTTAAATGAGGCTTGGTATATTGATTAGTGATGATGTTGAATTATGATTGGAATTTCAGTAAGTCAGTATTGATGTATATGTTCTGATTCAGTATTTAGTGACTGGCTCAGTGATTCAATTTGAAAGAGATTTCAGTAGTTAGTGATTTGATATCTGTACATAGATCTTGTACAGAAGAAGCGCATACATACATAGCATTGATTCTGAACAATAGCATATACAATTTAAAGATTAATCTAGTTAGAATTTCCAGTGCTACTAGTTGATGACAGTTGATATGTTTTGTGTACTTGTTATGATGACTAATGGGATTGTTTTATATATGTTATGGATTAGTTTGATTTGATTGAAATATTTGGTTGATATTCATTGATTGGCTTGCTGATGTTATGGTGATTCAGTTGGTTCAGTAATTGGATGATTTGATTCAATAGTTGGTTTCAGAGTTGTTACTTGCTTTGGGCTTAATGTTGAAAGTGGGTCCAATAAGAAAATAGGATTAAAGGTGACGTATAGGTTTTGATGTTTTCATTCAAGTGGATCCACTCTGAAATATTATAAAATGTGGTCCATGAAGGGTACTGAGGGTTGGATCATTCAGTGAGGGAGTGATGGCTTCCTTTCATTGGTAGCCACTAAATTTGTTCAGGGAGTAGGTGCTCCCTTTCTGTACAAGTTGGTGAATGAGATCAGGGGGTTGTAGCTCCCTACCACTTGGTGTTGTAGAAGGAGTGGAGGTTGTAGCCTCCTGCAAGTATGTGCCTTCATGCTGGTAAGATTTTGTGCTAGTACAATACTGTAAAAATATTTTATTTATATAATAAGAAAGAAGACAAATATGACAACAACGATGGTTTTCTCCAACATTGGGTTTCCACCTAAAAATCTTGGTTTTCTCATGTGTTTCTTATGTATGATATTTTATTTTTCTCTTTATTACATACTATATGTCTAATAGAATTAATAATGCACTCATTAAATATAAAAGTTTGATGGAACTTATGAAAAATTGGTTAACTGGATATATGTTGTTTGTTTTCGCTGAAGTCACGTACATATGCAGGTTGTATAAATTATAGTAGCATACAAAAATCAGAATATTAAATGAAAAGTTAAAGTTTGTTAAAAATTTTGATTCATCCCCTCTTCTCCATATTTTTCCTATCAATTAGTATAAGAAAAGGTAGATCATAAAAATCTTGATCACTTAAGGGGAGATTCATTAAGATGAGTAGTCAAGAATGAGTATTTTATTTAAGCCCACCTTTGTTTAATGGAACTAAATTTGTATTTTGGAAATTCAAAAAGAAATAATATTTCCATGCACTAGGAGTTGATATATGGGCAATTGTTCAAGGTGGATATCGATATCCAAGCTCCATTCCCACAGATAATGCAAGAAGGAAACATTATGAGACCAATGAAAATCTGTAAATGTTATCTTCAGAGTTATGGTTGAGTTTGAGTTCGTGAAAGTCATGTAACTAAACACTGCAAAGGAAATATGTGCCAAGCTTATTAAAACATATGAAGATGACACTAAGGTAAAAAGAGTTAAACTTCAAACATTTGGAATTTATTATGAGACTCTTAGACTACATGATGATGAAAGTATTGCAATTTGTCTCCTTATGGTAGATGTGATTATTATCTTTATCAAAATTCTTGGTGACAAAATAAATGATGCTACTTTCGTAGAAAAAAATTGAGATCACTAACACCAAAGTTCAATTCTAAAGTCTCTGCCATTGAAGAAAGGAATGCTTTGAAAAACCCTACTATTAAACAACTCCATGGGATCTTGAAAACCTTTCAAATGAGAAAATGGGGTACATCAAGTATGAGAGAAGAAACCTTCAAAGCCATATAAAGCGAAAGAAAGGGAAAAGCCTAAAGATACAAACTACATTTCAAATGAAGAAGAAGAGAATTTCATGAGAAAGTTGCAAGTGGGAACTCGATAATTCAAAGGTAAGATTTATTTTAAGTGTTTTTCTTGTAGAATAATAGGTCACTATCCATACAAATGTTCATATAAATAAACCAGGAGGGCCAATTCCATTAAGACTAGAGGCGCAAGAAGGGCCTAGCACGGTGCCTGCATTATGGTGCACGATCTGTTAGACAGGAGGGAAACACAATATGGATAATTGTCAACTATTGCAGAAGTATACACAAATGTCCTAGCAATTGTTTTGTAATTTTTTAGGTCGGTAGGCCATGATGAATGCACCTGTAGAAGCTACAAACTAATGATGGATCAGACTCCTGCCTATAGAATGCAGACTGAAATGCGAGCCCTCAATCCGAATGTAGGGATGGCGGGTGCTGGATTTCAAGGCAATGGATGAAGGCGAGGAGGAATGGGACCAGGAAGGGGTCGCAGACAACTAATTTGTTACAATTGTGGAGGGCCAGGACACTACACCCACGATTATACGAATCCAACCAGACCATCATGTTTGTACTGTGCCTAGTTTGATCATGAGGCAAAAGAATGCCCTACACTAATAGCAAAGTTGAGCAAAAAAGGAGTACTCTAGCCTCCCCTAACTCAGAATTTACAAATGATGAGATCTGAACTGCGTGAAGATGACTCGAATGTAAACATAGTGCTTAAAAGTGGTATCTCGACAAGAGATGACAAGGGTAAGCAGCCTGAAGAAAGTGCGTGGATTCGCAAAGCTCTTGAAAAGGAACCTAAATTTAATTTAGAGCGCGTGAAGGAGACATTCATGGAAGCTAAGAAGAGCTTCACAGAGGCCTCCACTTCAGGTAGTAAGGAGCAACCAGAATCAGGGATGGATCCCTCAATGCTCACTAACTTTTTGAAGACATGCATGAAATTGCTGCACGATAGCAAGGCGGTAAAAAGACTACAAGAGCTTATCACTAGGTGCGTGGGGTCATGAGAACTGTATGTGGTCCGAAAAGTGGGAAAGCATGCATTGCACAGAGGAAGGGAACTGAGATTGACTGCGCAAATCAGAGATTATGAAATGGATTGGGTGATTCTGGATTTAGGATCGGACGCAAATATATTACCAAAAAAACATGGGAACGCATGGGTGGGCCCACATTGTAGTGGTCTCCTATTCAATTACAAATGGCTAATCGACAAAAGATCCTACCCATGGGGAGTTTACAAGGGGTAATAGTGGATATTGAAGGTGCGAGTGCACTGGCGGATTTTGAAGAGATAGAGATTGTCGACGATAGAAATCCCTATCCCAGGCTACTAGGCATAGACTGGGCCATTGATATGAACGGAATTATAAATTTGAAGAAGCGCAAAATTATTTTTGAAAAAAGAATCAATACACGTCATAGTACCATTAGACCCTGCCGAAGGAGCGTGACACACTGAACAGGTGCGCAACGATGATAGTAATGACGATATTGATTGCATCTACAATAAAACTTCATGAGAATGGGATGGGGTGAATCCAACTACCGATGGTAGGATTTTGTGGGAGTGCGAAAGCTCCTACATTTTGGATTCGGATGAATAAATAGAACGATGGAAAATTCGTCTGCATGAAGTAACAACGCTCAACTAAAATACAATGATGAGATCAATGTGTTGTGTGAAAAAAGAGGTAAGGGATCTGCCAATGTATGATGGGTTGACAGCAGTGGAGGAATTTCTGAACAAATTTGAAAGCGCGGTACCAGAACAACAGTGATTCGATGCACTAAAATGGGTGTTGCACGTTATGCCCGCAATATGGTGTGGTATGCATCAAAAAGTCTTCAAGGATTGGCGTGAATGCAAAAGGATGATGCGCCTATGATTTGGAAAACCCCAATTAGGGATGAAAGCCGGTTACGAGGGACAAAACAACTTGTGTGACTACCTTTCCCAGTGTGTGTAGACCTATGACATGCAGCTTGCCCCAGCACACACCAGTTCCAGAATAGAGAATTGGAAAAAAGTGTCGTGGCAGGAAAGGTGAAGCCCACTATGGATTATCCACGAAGAAGCATTCTGCAAGGTGTGTGAGGTACTGAATAGGGTTCACCAAGTGCGATGTACCAACTGGGACCTACGTGTTCCAGTGATCCAATGGGCCTATAGAACAATGTCTAAAACCTAGACCACGAAATCAATCCCAAAGTTGCAAAATGGAGAATGGACTGTAATCTCTGAAGAACTAGCCAAGATAAACCCACATAGAATAACACTTGTAGGTGGGACAGTGCGCGACGCCCATAACGAAGAAATCACATAGCTACGTGAAGTAGAACACGTAAGACTTTAGGAAGCCATTTGGCGAGGGAACCATAGACTTCACAAACTTGAAAAGGACTAGGTACGACTAAGGAAGAAAAGCATGTTAATGGACACAAAGTTCAAGAAGTTGGAAGATGAAATAAAGGAGGCCCTTCTCGTCGAGAAACCAAGGGTGGTACGGCAAGGGGCACACACCCATAGTGATAAGTGGGAGAACTATCACCGAGAATTAATTATTCTATTTCCATGGCTCGGACTATATATCACACAACGCAGTAATCAAGAAAGCGCACTACAACCAGTAGAGCACACGATGAGAACTGAGGATTTTTTTCGAACTAACTTGAGGGGTGAAATGGAGCTCCGCACAGGTGGTGTGACCACCTAACTAGCCATTAGAAGAACAATCTCAGTGCTCCAGGTAGTTGAAAGGGAGCATGGGACTATAAACAAATCTTCTTGGAAACTGCATGATAGGAAAGGTGCACACAGAGACAGCATGTCACAAGGTTCACATCCACGCATGGGGGGATGCGCTGCCATGCAGGTAGGCTAGGAAGTGACCGTTGGTGTCACTATTCATGATGGGATGTCTGGTTTGAGGCCAAATGGACCGGGTGGCAGATATTTAAGACAACAGTTAAGGACTAGATTTTGCACAATTTGCCGCCAAGAAAGCATTGATGGCCCAGAATTGGGGGGAACACTCAAATTTGAATTTAAAAGGTGTTATAAAACTACAAGGGCTAGCCACAAAACAACACTTGTTCACTTGAGATTTGAGCAGTTGAATAGAGCATAGAGTCTTGAGTACCGAGTAGTATTAGAGCCCCTAAGTTCGCGAAAGACAGTATACAGTGCAAACAAGATGACGACTACTAGGGGAGGTTTGGAGAAGGAACTGCTAGCGAAGCCGCACAACCCCATATGGCACATGATGTTCTCGAAGGCACTGGGATGGCACCAAAAATCCCAGAATCACCTCAGACATCAAGGCCGAAGAAAGATAAGTAGACAATGGGACTAGTCTGCATGTCCCCAAGGAATTCGGAGTTTGGTTACCTGTCAATGGAGGAAAAGGGCAAGGCAGTCACCATTGAGTCAAATGAAGAGGAGGAGCACTTACAAGCTCTGAATTCCAAAGTAGAGGAAGGATAATAATGGAGGAGGACGTCCAACCAATGCATTCTACTGCAAAGTTACCCGAGTATGTCCCTCCATGAAAAGGGAAAGCAATGGTACCAAAGGACCTGGATGGAATGAAGAGTGCACTAGAGACCCCACTTCTCCCCAATAAAATTGCCTTTGAGGGTCAGCTCCTAGGCTGTGCGCCTACTCTAAAATTTGAAGATTGGGACCTCACAGACAGCGAAAAGTTGCCACACTTAGCGACGGCAAGCCCGATGAAACAAAATATGGAGGGGCCAGTGATCACATTAGAGCCGCAAAAATGGTTGCGCGGTGTGGAAAAGGTCGGGTTGCTAAAATTGTTATGGATACTACATTTCCACCATGCGCCCATCACCATTTTTGTCATCAGGCAGCTGCTTTGCCTCGTGCGTGATGGGTACTTATGCCTAAAGGAGCCTGTTCCCATCACGATCAATCTCATCCATAGAATTTCTCGGCTTCACTGTAAGGAAAAGGACCCCACGACGATAGCAAGAAAAAGCAATGATTTTTCTCTCACGGAAGCCATGAAGACCAAATACAAGCTTGAAAAGAAAAGGAGTGGTTATGTAATCACCAATATCAAGGATAAAGGGGTGCACGTAGCTACCAACTCCTAACCGACAAGCTAATGAGAAAATGCTGCATCGATGAAGTACTAACACTGGTAATTGCATTGGCAAAATAGTGTGCAGAGGAGGTCCAGTTCAACTAGGTCAAGTTCCTCTGCAAAGACTTCTTGATCAATTGTGAGGAGGCCCAGGAGCAAGGTAAGACCTTCCACTACACGTGGTTTCTCTTATCAACTTGTTGGTGGCAGGAGAATTATCGAAGGACAGTTAGTTCCCGAACATTGAATGTGACTCGCTAGAGGCTGTGAAGTACGCTTCACTCTAGACTACCAAGGACACGAAAAAAATTCAGGACACCAAGATTTTATGGGTGCTCATGGAGGCAAGCATTCGGATGTGGATTAATAGGAGGCCACGCTTATCCCCCACAGTGTACAACAGTCTGCAGAGCTTTGCAGACTTCAAGGCAGACATACACAATCTTTACATTAGGGCACAAAAGGATCCAGTGCATCAATTGACAAAACTCCCATTCATAGCCACTGACAATGCGATCTTCACAGTGTTGGAGACATGGCCTCCTCAGTGGTGCACCCCGAAATTGGCAGAGTTGGAAAAGGCAACAACAAAGAAAAATAAGGATCAGGCCAAGTTGTGTGTCACACAGTGGCCAAGAAAAGGCACAAGGAGAAAGCGAAAACCAAGGATAGGGCAGTCTGTGAAGTGGAACAGGTAGTCACGGAGCAAAAGGTCACCGAAGCAGCAATAGTAGTGCAGATAGTAGAGGCCGCAATAACATAGGTAGAGGAGGGACAAGGAGTGTCTGCAGGAAAAGAGGTAGAGTACACAGACCTTGTAGAAGACAGCACGAACCGAGGAACCACTTCAACACAACTTAAATGGTCGCGCGTCACAGAAATATCGGGTCCACAGAAAAAGGTCAAGGATTCGAAGCTCGCCATAGACCCAATCGTGTTGACTGAAGGTGACCTCTATGACATCGGAGAGACGGTTCATAATGTCACCAAGGAAGTGCTCCAAGAAGTTATGATGGAGCAACAGACTGTGTTGGGGGCCCTAAAGGCACAACTACAAGAATTACAGGTGTGGGCCCCATAGGAAGGAACCTTGGCCACCTACATCACAGCAGGCACATCAACCGTAGAAAAGATGCTACGTGTGACAATAGCAAGTACCATAGGGTTACCAAAACGAGCGCTAACAATAGCGAATGAGATCAACAGAGCTGTGGTTGGCAAGATCAAGGGGCTGGGGCTTAATTTGGCTGCTCTTCCACAAGCGACATTATATCAACTGTAGGATGGAATAATAGCAAAACTTCGTGCCAAGGAGGGCTGTGTGATATAGGTTCTAACTGAGAAAAAAATAAAGATCAAGCATCTTAGCTTACAGCACGATGAGTTGGTGTTGCAAAATCAGCAGATGGTACAGACAGTAGATGACACTTGTGGACACATCCCAGAGCTAGCTATCGCAGCAGATCTACCGACAGATGTGTGGATCCATAGTTTGGCAAGTGGGTTCCGTGACGTGAAAGAAGAGGCAACAAAGGTTCAGCTGGAGCTAAACCTTCGGATTGCCAAGTTTCGATTGAAGGCGTAGCCTTCTAGCCCCCCAGAAGTTAGAGAATAGTGCGCTAGCACTATCCAAATGGGGTTGGAAGAAATTGGACAGGCTGTGCAAGATTGTACCGGTATGTTGGAACAATCTTTTGCGGTCCTCACATCTTTGCAGGAGGACCCCAACATACAGTGCCTAGAAATAGAGGCGTGCAAGCTTCAAGAGTAGTATGATAGTATCTGAGGAACTGTGTAGCAAGTTTTTTTCACTCAATGGCTCGCAAAGCTGCAGTAAGAAAAAGAACTAAAAGAGCTGGTGGATGTCACGAGACAGAAAGAGGCAGTTCTCAAAGCGCGCATCCAGCCATCGATTGACGAGGCCTTCATCATTACAACAGATATCAAAGGAAATCTTGCACAGATGAAGGTGATGCATGCGTTGAGGCAGGGATTTGGCCTTGACAAAGAAGCTTAGGATGAATGCATGAAGCAAATCTAGAAAACCGCAGAGCAGTGCATTGCGTACCTTTGAGCAGCACAGGACCACTTGGAGGGACTCTAGGCAAAGATTGCCATGCCGATAAAGTGACTCAAGGGCGAGTCAGGATGTTTGTGTTAGGGGCCTGTTGGGCATGGAATCCCCCCCACAACATGTTTTGGGGTTCAAAGACCATTTTTGGTCAAATGTTATTGTAAGACTCTACGAATTGTGGGCACGAAGTGCAAGATGTATATTGATTTATAAGGTTGTCCGCCCTAAGCTTTGTAATATAATGTAATGTAATGTCGGCCTACCCATGGTCTACGAACCATGGGATTGTATAAATAGAGCGAGGATCTAAGTGTAGAAAATAGCGAAGCAAGAATAAAGAAAAAGAATGAGGCATTGAGATGGATCTGTAAATTCTTGAGTCATAGTAGTAGGAAGAGGCTCTACAGCTAAGTGCACAGAGGCATATAAGAGTCTGTAGCTGAGTGCACGGACCCCTATAGCTAAGTGCACAGGGTAGGGTTGAGGCTATAACCAAGAAAGAATAATAATAAAAAGATGTTGATCCCAAATATTGTGTATCTATTTCTGTCTTTCTTTCTATGCATTTATACTATTTTATTTCTCACGCACACTTGTATGAATGTTTAAATACTATTAAGTATAATTGTACTCACAGAGATAAGTAAAGTAATTGATTAATATCAGATTAGTGGTAAGGAATTTAGGTAATAGCATGGATTGCACCTCAAGCAGGGCTACGCAAATGCAGCATCGCAGGCTGCGAGAGAGAGATAGCTGCGCGTAGCGGTGTGCATGCAGGGTCAAACCATGGACCACCAGAAATCATCATACATCTCTAGGGTGCGGAAACCTAGTTCTAGCAGCCTCCCATACTACTTTGGATGAGACCTGAGTCCGCGCTCCATGGACTTTTGCTGAAAGGGCCAGTAGTACCGATATTTGTTTGGTTAATTCACCTCCAAACCTGGGTCAGGCCCCATCAAGCCAACAGATGCTTTCCCTGGTTCTCCCCCTCCCATTTCAAAACCTACTTGCATGAGTGTTTGCATGTCACAAGCATCATGGGCTGCTCTTAAACAATTCGGTACACCTGATCAATAGCTAGCTCCTCAGCATCGTGTTGTTTCTCTTCCATATAAACCCTCTAAACCCACTCCCCCAGGACCTCCACCATTTGTGGGTGTCTCTCCTATGTTCCCACTAGGAACCATTCCTCCAAGTCTCAACCATCTAGGAGCTATTCCGCTAGGATATTATCTTACGGGCCATATACCTTTCTTATTCCCTCCTTCGGGGATTTTTTCCATTCCTATCATCGCTTCACTGGTCCTTCCTAACATGAATTTAGGGATCCCAATATGGTACATCGATCCCCTTGCAAACATTCCACTTGGTCATCCAATAACATATCATGCTTTGACCTCGGTTCAACCAATCCCCATGACCCCTATCATTGTTTTAGTGCAATTACAACCTCAAAAGGAACCAACTCCTGTCACGAAAACATCTGGCTAGGGGGGCAAAGCCAAAAGGAAACATTTGAAGGACAAGGCTCCCCAAGATCCTCGAGCGCTTAAGGTCCCAAAGGCGACACCCCCGTGCACTTTGTGTCAATTTGTTGGGTATGCCACCAACAATTGTCCTAAACTTCCTCAACTTAAACCTTTGTTTCATGAAGCGTTCCCTAAGTTGAATATTCTAGAAGTCCATGTTAAATTACTTGTCCCACCTAAGAAACTCAAAACGCTTCGCACAAACCACCCTTGCACGATGTGTGATCTTCATGGTCACTATTCCCATTGTTTCCCTCATCTCATTGAATTTCGTTGTTCCCATGGGGTGATTTTTGAATACAAGGCCACTCGTAGTGGAGCCTCTACTCCCCTACTTGTGGATTCTGGTACCACAAGTCAACTAGAACAGGGAGACTCTAGTCCTACTATTTTAATCCCTCTCCCCTGATGTCGAGATGATAAACACCATAGGCCCCATTCTTTACCTATCATCATCCTTGAGTTCCTCTCAGGAAAACCTTTCTAAGGTTTCTACGCGTGCTTCTATCGAACTTCCTTCAACAGAATCCGAGGTCTCAACATCAATAGATCCTCCATCTACCAGTCTTTCAACTACCATTCCAAACGATGTGTATGTGAACCTTATTTCTCAGATTGATGCACCAAGTAATGTCGTCACATAATGAGGTCAGTCTTCCTCCCATCCGCCCATCTCCCAGCCTGATGAGGACACCATGGAAGCTATGTCTACTCCTGATTACCCCTACCCTTGAGTAAGGGAGCATTTCTTTAGAGGATTTCAGAGGCCATTTCATTCTTAATTCTCCCAATGCACTCTACCTCAAGGAATTCCACTCATAGCACATTCCTTTGATTTGCATGTATTTATTTCTTCCATGAAGTTAGGTAGATTGCATCATCTCATCAGTTGTCGTTTGCACCTTTCAGATGGACCCATCATCCACACTATATATCGTTCATGCTGATGGTGCAAGTTGGCTTTCCCGAAACTTAGCCTCAACAGCTTGGGTCATTTTTATCCCCTTGCATACATTATTCCTTTCAAATGGTGTGTGCATTGGATCCACCACCAATAATCAAGGTGAATATGATGCAGTGATAGGTTTGTTAGTCAATCCCATTTCTCATCACATCCTTCATCTTCATGTTCATTTAGATTCATTGCTACTTGTCATGCAATTGAATGGCATGTATCATGTGCATAACCATGTCCTATTTATAAAATATGTATGTGTGAAGCTATTGGTATGTGAATTTGAAACCATTACTTTCAGTCATGTGCCTAGAGCCCAAAATCACTATGTAGATGCCAATGCAAACAACATTCTAGATTGGGATTTATCATATGTATACCACAGAAGATAACCATAAACATAACACATGGTGAACCATCATCATCATATCGAAATGCATAATGATATTATGTATCATAAAAGTGTTTGAAGCCCTTAGCTCTAAATACACCTAGTGCACCCACAACATACCAGGGGGAACATAGGCCCCTACATCTCCTTTCGAGGATCTCATGCCAAGTTGGGCTGAGATGCTTCAATCCTTGTTTCGAGCAATCGAAACACAATGGAGCTCCACAAACTCCTCATGCTATGGGGACCTCATTCCCACCTTTGCATACCAGATCGACATCCCATGCTTAGGGGAATGATAGTTTTCCCTTGGCCATCTTCTCAATTAAGTCTCGGCCTAAATCTCGTTGGATCTAGCTATGGTTGATTATTCTTCCATTTCTTGGATAGTTTTTCCTACCTACCTCTCCAGCGAGCCATATGCACATCGCATATCGTAGATGTTTGATACCATATCTTCAAATATGCTACTCTATTTCCACGTAGTCCCCATGTTTGACTTAGTGGATGATAATGATTCTAGACCTCCTCTAATAGTTCATTCTCATTTTCCTCTTCCCTTATTTCTTCACTAGGAACCATTGTTCTACGAAGCATTAAGGCCATCCTTAGACAGGTAAGGCGACTTGCCTGAAAGTCATAGATCCTGATTCCAATGGTTGTTTTGTCCACTATGATCTCCATAATATGTAGGGTCTTCTCCTCCTCTAAAATTATAGGGAACACGCCCTTTTATAGAAAAACCCATAGTTGTTCTCTCGCACATTGCGACGAAATCATAGCTCTATTTGACAAATGTTCAACACCATTGGACAACTATCACTGAGTACTCTAATGGGTCTTCCCTAGCTTTTCATGATTTGATACCTCACCAGGAAATCATTTTTCCAAGAAGGGTCACTTCGTCGCCTCTTACAATCAAATTTCGTCATAAAGTGACACTTGTGCTTTGAGGTCCACCTCCTCTTTATATTTGTCATACCATATGTCAATTTTCTTCATGAGTAACCATTATTTACTCATGTTTTGATGGTCCCCATCGGACTTAGTCTGTGTGGCAGCGTAATTGAGACACCCTTGTTCAGAGCATCCGTGATGAGTCACCCTTGCATTATTAGAGTCTGTTTCATATCCCATTCTATCATGTCACAATATTCCATCCATATTTGCATATCGTTCATCTTGTGTTGCCCATTTTGGCCTCTAGTCGTATTGTCCCCATCCCCGCCGGAGTTGAGTCAGTTGTTGACAGGTCAACCATACAGTTTATGCTTTGACAAGGGAATCCATATGTTTTTCCCTCAGTCCCACCTTTCCCCATTATCCCTAGTATCATTCCATCAATCACATTACTATTTTCCCTCATTGCCTTATATATCGCAAGCCCTATTCTGTTGACATCAGCTCATTTCTTCCAGAAGAACGGCCTAGATGGTGGTGTATCTTAGTTCTAGCTTCCATTCTTGTTTGGTGCCTCAGATCGAGAAGAGGTTCACACTATTTCCCTTTGACTTGGTCGTTTCATGTTGGTGACTCATACATTTGATGGTCCAGTGATGCAGCAGTTTGTACCAATGATTCCCGGGTGTGTGTGATATGTTTCAGACCTCATGAGGGGGTGGCCCTTCAAGTAACCCCCCACATGTCCTCCTACATACCTATTATACTATAGCTTTAGATTCAGTTCAATAGAGTTGATGGGTTCAGTTCCTATCGATCGTAGTGTCCATAGCATGCACATCTCCTTCAGATAATCCATAGGGTTTTGCAGAGACCTTCCTTATTCAGTAGGGCTTCTCCAGTTGTTCTACCCTCCCTACCACCCATTTCTTGAGGGATGGGGCTTTGTATCTCCTGTGCTCAGATATTATTGTATTCATCCCCGGCTCATGTTTTTACCGGGTGAATTATGTATATGGGATGCATTCTATTATTTTCTGGCTCTGTTATGCCACTGTGTCATGTACCATTCAACATGTACTTCATTGCTCAGTTTTATATTTGTTGGAAAACCATTATTTTTGTACTAAGTTATCTCGGCAGGTATGGGTATGCCTCCCCCGCCTCATTAAGGTCTGGTACCAAAACAAAAAAGGAGACTTGCATTAGTCTTTCCCCCTTTGTCCCTATCCTTGTTCAAATTCAGCTTCATTGGTCTCTCTCTCTCTCTCTCTCTCTCTCTCTCTCTCTCCCCTTGACTCCCCTATGTTGTCTAAGTGATTGTGTCTTTACAACATACTTCAATCATACATTTCCCCTAACACTCGTCCATTGGGGGGCAATCTGTTATCACCAAGAAATTGACCATCTAGCCTAATTTACTAGATGGATCAAAGTACACCATGTAAATCCAATTTTCACATAGTAAAATTACTTTCACTATGAGAAATTACTTAATAAACCACCTTTTTAAAGTAATTTATAATCAAACCCATGAAGAATAATTAAATAAATCACTAATTATTTGATTTTCTTCTAGGAATAATTAATTAAACCATTGTTGTATTACTATTCCTTGTCAAATTTGACCCAATCATGAAAAATAAACAGATAAATAATTATTTATCTTATTTTTCTCTAATAATAACTAATTAATAATTAATTAATTATTATTCTTATTAAATTTGACTAAATCCCTTAGGAATGATTGAATAAATCATTATTTTTTATTATTCCTTATCTAATTCCTTGAGATGATAAATAAATCATTTATTTATTTATTATTCTAAATAAAAGTTTAAATACTTTTTCCCTCCTAAAACAAATATAATAAAATATTCGAGGTGGTTATTCCAAGAATGGGATCAATAATATTTTATTATTGCTCATTATTCAAGGATAACTCAATATTTTATTATAAATAGAAGGGTTTTCCATTCATTATTCAATTTTTATTATGTTCACTGCTGCACACATTGTTGTAACTCTGATTATTTTCATTGTCGTACACCATATTTTTGTTGAGTTTATGCATTATAGAGGATAGAGACCCTACAGAAGCTAAAGACATTTGGTGATAGCCAAGAACCCAGCCCATAGAGGAGGACTAGTAACATTTATCTGTTCTCTTCACAGGTGTTATTATAAAAGTATTCTTTACATATCTGGTTTCCATTGGATAATTCGGGTTATTACTATTTTCTTCACTGAACTATGATCATAGCATAGATAAGAATTTTGGTAGGTTTTGTTTCTATCAATAGTTACAGATCTACAATGTTTAGCAGCCATTTATATTGTTGATATTGTTTGTCATCCACAATCTTATGTGGGTTCTTTTCGTACATCATTGTGAAGAAAACACTACATCATCGTTAAGAAGGATTGATGCCTTCTCACATTAGTTGCTTTATCATCTATTAGGTAATTAATTCATTATTATTTCACATACTGATCAAAATATGATAAGATCCATACATCATAACTCTCATAAAACATGCTTATAACCAGCAAATAACCAGAGATATATCAGTGAGTAAAATAACCATTAAAATTGCATAACATCAAGTACCTTTACTCTTTAAAATACCAAGGGAAAATATTTCTTATTAACATATGAAAATCTAACCAAGTGAGGGATTTCCATGTACTACCTGACCATAGACTAGGTTGAACCAAATATTTCTTTCAGTGAGTCACCCCCATGCCATATTCCAAGCATGAATGTGGGATTTCATGAAGCACAAGAACCAAAAGCAAACCAGGGATTTCAAAGTCCAGTCCACCTCACAGTTGAACATCACTAACCATCACCAGATCGTTCTATATCCAAGTTGTCCAAGGCTCCAGACCATTTGTTCCAACCAGGGATTCCAGGATTAGTAACTGAACCCATAGTTATTCTCAGGCTTCCAAAGAATTTGTCCAACCATGGCTTCCAATGCTAGTAAC
Source organism: Pinus taeda (assembly GCA_000404065.3). Lineage (NCBI taxonomy): Eukaryota > Viridiplantae > Streptophyta > Pinopsida > Pinales > Pinaceae > Pinus > Pinus taeda. The sequence goes on from APFE030229878.1 coordinate 88,175, forward strand.
TCAACCCACCAAGGGATTCAAGAGCATTTTTGCAACCAAGGCTTCCAGTACTAGTTCTCAACCCAAGTTGTTACAGGGATTCCAGAGTGTTTCTCCAACCAAGGCTTCTAGGAACTAATAATTCAACCCACAACCAAAGGAACATGAGCACCAACTAGAAAACAAATATAAAATCTAGAACACCATGACTATCCAAGAAATGGAAAGGCTACTCAAAACCATTGTCAATCCAAGAAATCCTCCATGCCAGTAATAGATCACAACTGATATACCACATGCATATGTCATGCATGCCAAAAATAACAAGGAAATCAAACATGAAACCTAGTACCTGCAAGAAAAACTTGTTGTAGTTGTTGATCTTGATGTCCTCTTGCACTTTCCTTTTTTTCCTTTTTCTTCTTTCTCCAAATCCAAAGTTTTACCACACTCCTCCAAGAGTGCTTCAAGAAAACTCTAAGTGTTCAAGAGTATGAGAGAGAGAGAGAGAGTAGAATGAGAGTGCCAAAATTGAACTGACAAAAGTTGTGTACTGATCCTCAGAAGCCTTTCTATCAATGAGGTCTCTATTTTCCTCCTTTTCCATTATTTTCTTTTAATTTCCTCCTCACATGCAACTTGTTACCCGTCATCATCCTTTCCTCCTATTTTCCATTATTTTCATAAATAAATGTCAATTAATGCCTCATGCCTTTCTAGGGCCTTTTCCATTGCCTTTGCCAATTTTCATAGCGATTAATTAATCATCAATGATCCCCATCACCATGTTTTTTTTCCCAACATTCAGCTTGGAATACATCTCCCGTGACCTTGGTTAATATTTTTCCTTTATTAACTTTATTACAGGGATTTTTGACTAGGCTTGTTACAGTAATATTCACTATTTAAAAGGAACTGTGATCTTATCTTCAATGCCTTGGTAAATAAGACCTATACTCTTTCTATTTCTCCTTTTCATGTGGGATATTACTTTATATTTTCACTCTGGTTTAATTCAATGATTTATGCCTTATCTATTAGGGTGGAACACCTTTTCTCTATTGTTGTTTCTATTTACTCCATCTTAACTCCTTCTTACCATTTTATTTTTGGAGATTATTGAATTTCTTTTCTAAGCTTCCCTAGTTAGTGTGGTCAAGACATTTTTTCTCCATGATAGCAAAGGAATTTATCTCCCATGAGTTAGGATTCTCCTATTAGGCTTCATTAGATCCTTTGTTCCTAGCTCTCCCTAGTGGGGCCTTTGATGTTCTCCTCTTCCCCTTTCTTGGTACCTTTTTTCTCACCTTAAAGAGTTGAATCCATGTTTTTTATAGTTATTAGCTTCCATCATTCCAATTTCCTTGTGATCTCTCTACATTCACTCACAAGTCTCTCTACCTTCACTCACCATCTCTAGGTCAAGGTTTCTTAATGATCATAGGGAAGGAAGAAGGAAATTGGTTCCCTTAGAATTTTGCAAAATGATCTACAAACATATATTTTCACTATTTTCCACTTGTAACCAGAGACAAAATTTAAGAGGAAGAACAAGAGGCGTCATTGGAACATAGATTCATCACAAATGAAAACATGGAAGCTAATGTGGTTGAATAAGTCCCAAATACCATCAACACCATAACTCGGAAGAATATATACATGTAGAATCTTGTTGGTGGAGCACTCAAAGACTCATGATGAAAATAGATGAAGTGAAAAGAAAGACTAAAAATCTCAATGGGAGACTCTTGAAGAGGAGGATCAACCTGATACAATTCAAGTGGACTCATTGTCCAAATAGATAATGTTTTACTTTATTTTTGTGATGGTGCCTATTAGCAACAAGATTGCAATTGTAGAAATGAAACCTAATATAAATGATATTAGGAAAGTAAATAGATATATGTTATATTATCACAACAATTTATTTTTAAGTGAGACTACATTAGGCCAAAAAATATATTGCTTCTGAACTATCCAATTCTTCAAATTTTTTACATTCACTAAAATCATCCATTCACCAAATGAAACCAACAATTCCACTTTTCTTTTTAAATTAATCTTACCATTTTTAATTTATTTTTTACTTTCACTATCATCCTTTCACTCAAAACATCCAATTCTTCAAATTTTTTACATTCACTAAAATCATCCATTCACCAAAGGAAACTAACCATTCCACTTTTCTTTTTAAATTAATTTTTTATTAATATATCAAAGAGTTACAAGACAAGACAAAATAGAATATGCAGTGTTATAGGGAAAATCTCACTAGTGGTAGTGGATCAAGTTCTTTTCTTTGTGAATTTGAGATCCCAAATGCAAAGGAAAATTAACATACTTTTTGACACTCCAACTGGAAATTACTAACCAACTAGCATGCCAAATGAGAAAAAAAGAAAAAAAGAAAAAAATAGGAATACAACACGAAAAATATGTAGAGTCATATGGATCCACCTCTATCGGCTACTTTACCTTTTGAGTGGAGACTTTTGGAGATGAATGTCAACACAAATTTCCCTCAATTATTTCCAATAAGTGGTCTTGTCCTTCACCTAAAGTGAGAGCTCTAACTCTTTTCTTGAGTCATGACTATCTAACAACACCTTCCACAACAAAGATTTCATTATTTGGAAATAAAGATTTGAAAATAGTGGTTTGTAGTTAGCAAGTATTTTTTGTATTCAAAATCCATGAAGCTACACTTGCTATGATTTTTGAATCTTACAAACAACATTGTTCCATGTTGCCATAATTTTACACCTCTTACATTTCACTCTATTGGGAGGAGTGTGTTCAAAAATTGATTATCTAAGGATTCTACCCTATATTTAGCACAAGAACCTCCACATTAGTCATGTTAGGCTACCCCACATTTACAATGAGCTTGTTAATGAAGCATGGGATGGAACAATGAGAAGGAATGATGTGACAAATTTGTATAAATGAACAAATGCAAACATAAAATTATTTATTAGAACACTAATATATATTTGTGCTAAATGGTTACAGATCCATAACGAACACAACTAACTCAACAATTAATCACCTACGTACAACTAACCACCTATGTCAACATCTAAATTGGCTCAAGATTCTTTCTAACACTCTCGCTTGAGGGTTACATTATTTTAATGCCTAACTTTTGACCTTGATTCAAAATTGACTCTTTCCAAATATTTGTTGAAGATATTCGCTAACTGTTCTTTAGAATCACAAAATTTGAGAGTTAACAAATATGGACACAGACTCAAATGCACGAAAAAATATCAACTCTCCATTTTTGACAAGTTTACAAATGAAGTGGGATTGAGTAGCAATATGGTTGCTTTTTTATGAAAGACATTATTCTTTGTCAATAAAATAGTATAAGTATTATCGTAGAAGATTGAAGTAGGCTCCTTTTGTGTATATTTAAAGCAACTATGAATTGCTTTTTGGATGTCCACAAAATCAAATTCCTACCAGAAACAAATATCATATCCATAAGTGCCCTGCGTGTCGATTGGCTTGGTGGTCACAATGGAATTCAACTTCAATTCTTTTATTACTCTTTCGTGAACAATCTCATCGATGAAAAAACCTCTTCCAAATTAATTCTTGACAGAAATTTGCTTGTTTCCACAAGGTTTTCGGGTCAACAATGTCTCCAATCACTCCACACATAGGTTTGTGATTCAACTGCAAGATCTCTTGGTACAAGCAACACAAACTCCTCCTCCACGTAACACTTTCCAGACCACTCTTGCACACAAGTCCACAATGCAGAAGTCCACAATGCAGCTTGAAGACAACTCGAAAATGGTCAACATCACATGCACCCATAGTTGCATGCACAACTTCAATACCCAAGGTCTCTCACACGATCCTAACAACAATTGAGGATGGAACTAATCTAGGACTCGATTTTTGTCACTCCACATAGTGAGACAACGAAACAATTGAAACAAATTAAACATTTTCACAACGTGAAACAATCCAAATGGTTTAATCCATCTTTGGATCAACCTTTCTCTAATACAATGACAAATATGGATAGAGGAACAAATGCATTGGGAAAATAATTTATTAGATTACAAATATGGATAGAGGAACAAACGTACTGGAAAATGCATTTATTAGACACCAATATATGCTTGTGGTAGATGGTTACAAAAATCCACAACGGACAAAACTGACTCAACAGCTAATAAGCGCAAGATTATTTCTAACATGATGCACCTACTAAAATCAATTCAGATGGATTGCCGATTGCCGTGTGAGACCAAAAACCACTAGAGAGGAGTTGCACTACTATAGATTTCTCTATGAGACCAAAAACTAGTAGAGAGGAGGCAAACCACTATCACATCACCTTTCCCGAACATGAAATCTAACCCACAGGTCATTCCTTCCTGGATGGCAATAAAAACATAAATCCAAGACTTTTTCACTAAGCATGTGGAGTTCTCGAACTTAACAAAATTTTGAAACAAGTAAGCTAAAGTTTCCCAAACAATTTCTTGATTGCTGAAAGAAGCAAGTTGTCGTTAAAATTACATTTCCTAATGAATCATTTCTTCACATATAATTTAGTTCCCATATTCTACCATTGCACGAGATAGACAAACAAGCTCAGGTGGTCACTTGATTGAATTTATGAGAAGTAATATTTCCTAAAACACCTACTTATAAATAACATAATAAGAACATCATATAAGCCTTACAAAAAAAAATATATATATATATATATATATATATATAAAACGTAAGAAGGAGATCCGCTTACGTTGCACCTTCCTACAAATAACATACAAATAACATATAACTACACTGCACCCAATATACAATTTCCATCAATAACGTAGAAGAAGATCCGCTTGCGTTGCACCTTCCTACAAATAACATATAACTACACTGCACCCAATATGCAATTTCCATCAATAATGTAAGAAGAAGATCCTCTTGCGTTGCACCTTCCTATAAATAACATATAACTAACTGCACTGCACCCAAAAATAGATAAAAAAATTATTTTAATAATATATATCCTCTCTCATCACATAATATATATTCCCGTGACAGAAAATGACGAAGTCTTCTCTAACTTTAAAAAAAATCAAATCGGAGCTAATCAGTCAAGCGAATATTTTACAATATGACACACAATAACGGAGTCTTTCTGTAAGTATATAAAAAAATAAAGTTACAAGTACAGCGAATCCTATATCGCTAATAACAAACAGTCATGATGACGAAGTGTTTCCGTAACATTGGAAAAACTAAATTTACAAAGTCAGGGAGGGTCCTATCTTCGACTGATAAATCCCTTCTTCACATGCAGAGTTGTTACGAATCTGTCGTACTATTAAATGTATGCTTCACATGCCCAGTGGCTAATGCTTAGTAGTACATAATATTAAAATGTACGTCGTTGAAGCTAAATTTATTTTAAATCCAACAATATACGTCCCGGACCATACAAGGATTAAATATTCAAAACTGGTTGGCACCGCCCACTGCCTTGAAATAATTGATGGGTAGCGACTTTGAGATGTCCGGGTCTTTGTTCATAGAATAGTTTGAGGATGCAATTTCCCTAGGAAAATAATAAAAATTTACCGAAATATTTTGATAAATAGGTGGAGAGAATTTTTAGAAATTTAGGTTACAGTTATCAATTTCAAGATTTTGGCTATTCTAAATCTCTTTCCACCATTAAAAACCATTCAAACTCTCCAGCAAAAATTGTAATATCCGTACATAGTGCCTACCTTTGTTTATTAGTGAGAGCTTATTACTGGATATAAGATGTATGCTCGTGAGCATAAAAGCCATGAAGTGTCATGACTCAATTTTCTGCCTTCCCAGCCCCCGAGTTTGACTTATGAGTATACGAAATACGTTGTTGACTTGACAATCCTTCTATAGTAAACACATACTTAGCTAGGCAATCCTTTTACACGAAGTAATAATGCTGTGCAACTTTTATGCAATGGACACGATGAAAGTTGTACGAAAAAAAGTAGATGGAAACAATGCTGTGCAACTTTTATGCAATTGACACAAAGAACCGCTCAAAAGTTGTACCAACACAAGTTGATGGAAACATTCATGAAAGATGGTAAAAATTAAGTATATGTAGTAAGCTAATTATTGATTTGGATAACAATAAAGCTGTATTTATGGAAAGAGTGCAAACATACTAAAGTGAACAATTCCCTTATTGCATGTGTTTAGTACTTCCCAATAAAAACTGTTAGAAATTCTTTGTCTTAATCATAAATAAGAGTCTCTTTTTATTAGTGACTTACTGTTTTTTTTAATACCGATGGTTGTATATTAGATTATATATTTTTTTTATAGAAAATCTTTATATTAATTAAGAATAAATATATTTTTGGTATGATTAATTTACTAAATAATGTTTAATATTTGCTAAAAAAAAGCATTTTAATAATAATCAAATTTAAATATACTTTAATATTAATAATTTATTGTTTTCTTTATGAAATTCGTTGTATATCAAATTAACTTTTATAGAAAAAAAATGTATTCTTAGTCTGATTGGCTTACCACTGGATTAACACTTTTCGTTACATTGTTTTCTGATAACATGTGAAAAAGAAATAAATCAATAGATGAAAAAGCACTCAAACAACCATTAACTTACTAATTAGGTTAATACATGGTGCTCTGCTTAATATTTACTCTGTGATAAAATAGAAGATGACATGATCTCTTAGATTGTGAGGAACGTGGCCAGTCAATCAATCAATCAATGCTCCCACGATGAAGCCCGTGACATACGGCTCGGCATCCCACTTGTGTTGTTTGGTTTCAAATTTCAATATCTCTGTAGGCTATGGAACTTCCTATAAATTGAGCGTCCTTGCCTACATTTCTCATGTCTTATATTTTCAGTAAGAAAAATGGCAACGAACATTATCCTGGTGGTTTGTATTGCCATCTTTTGCTGTTCAATCCTTTCAGGTAAATTACCATTACAAAACATGTTTGTTCGTCTTTTTCTTTTCTTTTTTCTAGGTATCTATAATATAGTTGTTGTGGAAAACTTGAGATTGACAAGGTCGATCGCTTAAACTGGTCATACTTCAATTGTTTTGCAGATGGTGGTAGAATAGGAGTGAACTATGGCATGCTCGGAAGCAATCTGCCACCTGTAGGCCAGGTGGTAACGTTGATGGAGAACAATAACATCGGGAAAATGAGGCTTTTCCAAGCAAACCAAATTGCACTGAAGGCTTTTGCCAATTCCGGGATCGATGTAATTGTGGGAGTTGGCAACAACGAATTGCAGCTCATATCCTCCAGCCAGAACGCGGCGAACGGTTGGGTTAACGATAACATTCGCCCCTTCTATCCTGCCACCAATATCAAGTACATTGCAGTGGGAAACGAGGTTTTGTCAGGCACGCAGTACGTATCGTATCTTGTTCCTGCCATGACGAACATTCAAACTGCGATTCAGAACGCCAATCTGCAGAATAACCTCAAGGTCTCTACCACTCACGCCTCCGACGTTAGTAACGGCTTCCCGCCGTCTCAGGGTGTCTTCAATGACCAAGTAAAAGGCACTATGAACTCTCTACTTCAGTTCCTATCAAATCACGGGTCTCCCTTCATGGCGAACATCTACCCATACTTCAGCTACACCGGCAACAGGGCCTCCATTCCTCTGAACTATGCTCTGTTTCAGTCCACGTCTAGAGTGGTGCAAGACGGGGGCCTGAGCTACAACAACCTGTTCGATGCCATGGTGGATACTCATATTTCGGCCATGGAAGCCTTGGGATACCCCAACATCCCACTCATTGTTACTGAAAGCGGATGGCCTTCTGGTGGCGCAGATGTGGCCACAGTTGCGAATGCTCAGGCTTATAACAACAATCTCATCCGCCATGTATTATCAAATGCAGGGACACCCAAGAGGCCCGGAACTAGCATTGAGACCTATATCTTCGCTCTTTTCAACGAAAACCAAAAGACGGGGCCTGAGACGGAGCGTAACTTTGGGCTCTTCTACCCTAATCAACAGTCTGTTTACTCTGTTAGCATTCCTCCATAATTGTGTTGCAGGTGAGTCCAACGCACGAATAAAACTGTTGTGGACAGGTCCTTCTCGATATGCAACTGTCTTGATGCATATGTGATTCAGTATGCTATATGTACTGTGAATCCCCCTGCAATAAAGTTTGTTTTGATTGGCTTTTGGATTTGTTTTCCAAGTGAATACCTTCCATGTTTAACAGTCGACTAAACAAAGAATTTATGTAGACTCATTAAAAAATATATCCTCCAAAACAAATTTCTATATAATTTCCAATAAATATATTATCTAGAAGGGTAACTGAGATTTCGTAAGGATTTGGACAGAAAGATTAACTGCGTAAGTGTTAGGTCAGTAGTGCATAGAACCGAACAGCGTTCCATGGCATGCACTTTATTACTACTCTACCAAGGGCTGAGACATTTTATAAATACAAAAGAAATCTTTTTTCTCAAAAACTTATTTTTTATTTTAGTTATTTTATATTAAAAATTAATATCAATTCATTTGTCTTAAATATAAACTTTAAGATAAAAATAGGTTGAAACAAAAATAGTTTAAGACAAAAGTAGTTTGAGACAAAAATATTTTAAGACAAAACTTTATATTTAAGACAAAAGTAGTTTGAGACAAAAATTTAAAGACTAAACTTTATATTTAAGACAAAAATAGTTTAAGACAAAAACAATTTAAGACAAAACTTTATATTTAAGACAAGCATTTTGAGACAAAAATATTTTAAGACAAAACTTTATATTTAATACAATGACCACTTTAGATCAAACCTATGTTTAATACGATATTTCACTTTGAATGAAAATGGAGGGCACCACTGAGTTTCAGGGTGATCTGCGTGTGCGTTCTGAACTGGAGCTCGTGTGCACCTGCTTCCTCGGCCCCTGCGACCTCCGCAAGCCCCCTGCCTAGCAGCCCCGCAATCCGGATCTGCCTCCCTACTCCGACCAGTGCTACTACTGGCACAGCGTCTGCATCTGGGTTTTGCAATCGCAGAGGAGTGTAGCCGCTGCCATGAGTGCGCCTGGGGGTGGGGATCCTTCTCCCACCCCACCAATCTCTTCAGAAGAAGCATTCAGAAGATTGCTTTCGCAGAAAGGGAAGAAATGTTTGATTCCAGATGTCCAGAAAATGTTTGATTCTAGATGTCCAGAAAATCATCAAAAAACTGGAGGAAATTCCTGAGATCGCCCTGCCAGAAGCTCAACCGATAAAAATTGCCCTAGCCCTGGCTAACAGAGGGTTGGTAGGACAATTTCTGGGATGCTAGCCCTCTACAAAAACAACATATGACTGGATCCAACATAACTGAAGGCCCCAGCTGGAAAACAATGTGATCTCCTATGTTGTCGGAAGAGGGAATTTCATTTTCCAGGTCACCTCCAAAGAAGATCGAGATTTGGTTTTCAGAAACGGTCCGTATTTTATGGGAAATGAGGGTCTGTATCTTAATAAGTGGACCCTTGACATTGATCCCTCAATCGATACCCCTAAAGAGGTCCCGATCTGGGTCCGGCTTCTCAATCTTTTGATCCATTGCTGGAGCTATCACACCTTGCAGAAAGTTGGAAATGGCCTAGGTCGTTTCATTGACAAAGCAGATAACAAAAGCCAATATACCTGCGTAAGAATCTGTGTGGAAGTCGATCTGGAAGCTGGACTGCCCGAAGCGGTAAAACTTACAGTTGGAGAATGGCATAACTATCAAAAATTGGATTATGAGCAACTGCCTTTCAAATGTAGAACCTGAGTGTCCAACGAAATTGCCCAAAAGCTCCAATCGGGGACAAAGTGGATGAAGAAGGATGGAAAGAAATAAAAAAGGGCAAGGCAATCCCAAACCAACTGAGAAGAAAAATTTAGGGCCATTGGTGAAGCTCGGGCCTAAACCAAAAGCCAAAGAACTTCCAAAAGAGGGTTCTTCCTCTAGGGTAAAGACAGATGCCATTGGAACCCAAGGGGAACCAGAAGACCCGTCGAAGAAAGTGAAAGAAGCATAGGCAAAGTCAACTCTTTCTCCATCAGAGGATGAACAAGGGGAAAAAGAAGAAAATGAGGAGCGCATCAGTCTGGGCTCCGATTCTGAGGGAGATTCAGAAGATGGAGTCTCAGATTCAGACAGCTCGCAAGTCACTCCTATGAAGTTGGCCAGGGGTTGAAAATCCAAGAAGAAACAGAGAGAGGAACAAACTTATCTGGATGTTCTCCAAGGCTCTCAGAAAACTCTCAAAGGAATGATGAATACCAGATCTAGGCGCAAGCATGGTCAAGCTCCAAAAGGAGCCACAACCTTCCAAGCCAGTAAATAATGAAATACGTCTCCTGGAATTGCAGAGGGTTAGGCAGCAGGTTGAAAGAAGAAGCTCTGAAAGACATTGTAAGGATGTACTCACCCTAAATCCTTCTCATCTAGGAGACAAAACTGGAGGACCTTCTACTCCTCCAAGAAAGCAAAGCATTTTGGCATAAAGGCCAAGGGAGAGGAGTCAGTGCCAGAGGCGCCTCTGGAGGGATTGCCTCCTTTTGGGACAACTCCAAATATGATCTGATTCACGAAGAATGTTGCCCCCATTGGCTACTCACTAAGCTCCTCCATAAAGAATCTAGCCACCAAGTAAGTATGTTCAATCTTTATGCTCTAGTATTACCATCTGAGAAAAAAAATTGTTGGGACTCGCTCCAGTCCTATCTTTTCTTGCACAACCCAGAAAATATTATTATTACAGGTGATCTGAATCTTACGCTAGCTGCAGAAGAGAAAAAGGGGGGCTCATTGGTCAGGGACCCAGCTAGAGAATGGGTTCAAGACCTCATTTTGGATTAGGAATTAGAGGATATCAAGCCCACATCTGGGAAATTCACCTGGTCAAACAAAAGGATAGGCCCTCGCCATATTTCTGCTCGTCTAGACAGATTTCTAGTCCAATCCTCCTTCTTGACTTGTGGTCCAATGGTCACCTCTAAAATTCTGCTGAACTACAACTCTGACCATAAACCCATTTTGCTTGAGCTCTCCTTCGATGGAAATATTGGCCTCATCCCTTTAGATTCAGTTCTCTATGGATTCATCAAGAAGGATTCTAGGAGGTGGTCTCCGAGGCCTGGAAACGGCAAGTTCAAGGATCCCCTTTCTTTGTGTGGGAAGAAAAAATGAGGAGACTTAAAGGGGAGCTCAAGGAGTGGGCTAAAAGTTTGAAAACACCCACCGCCAAAAGAAAGGAGATGCATGACAGTTTAGCAGGCCATCAATTAACAATGGAGAATTCTGATGTAACTCAAATCCTTCTTCAAAAAGAAGTAGATCTGCAAAAAGATCTCCATAAAGAAAGTAGGGATGAAGAAGAGTTCTGGAGACAGAAGTCCAGAAATCTTTGGTTACAGGCTGGAGACAAAAATACAAGCTACTTCCATAAGCAAGCTGAAGCACGCAAGCACTTCAAAATATTAAATGAAATTCACTATCAAAACACTGTGGTTAAATATTCTGAAGGCATAAAGAGAGCAGCCCACTCCTTCTTCAAAGATCTTTACTTTGCCCTGGAAGACCCTCCTATCGATTCTCAAGCCTATCTGATTGATCTTATTCGTCACTGTGTTCAAGATTCTAACAACATTATGCTGACTACTTCGATCAGTATGAATGAGATTAAAGAAGCTTTGGATTGCATGGATCCGAATAAAGCCCCAGGCCCTGATGGGTTCACTATAAGGTTCTACCTGACTTACTAGCCTACAATTAAAAAAGACCTTCTGAGCATGATCCGTAAATCTCAGACCTGCACCAAGATTGGAGGCAGTACCAACTTAGCCTTCCTTGCCTTGATTCTGAAAGACAAATGCGCCACCGACTTCAGTAGATTTATGCCCATCTGTTTTTGTAATACAAGTTATAAGTTGATTACAAAAATAATAGCCAACCGTATTAAGAAAATTTTGTTGGTCATCATCCTTGAAAACCAACGAGGATTCATAAAACGGAGAAAGATTATTGACAATATTGTGCTAGTGCAAGAAGCAATTCATTCAAGCTGTCATCAAAAAGAGAAAGGCATGGTGATTAAGCTACATTTGACAAATGCCTTTGACAGGGTGAGACATGATTTCCTGTTTTCTGTGATGGAGAAATTTGGTTTCTCAAAAGTTCTCATAACTTGGGTGAACGCCTGCATTGCCTCCCCTTGGATAGCGCCTCTGGTTAATGGTCATTCAACGAAATGTTTCCAGCCTTGAGGGGGCTAAGACAAGGTTTTCCTTTGTCCTCGCTTCTTTACGCCATTCAAGCTTCGGTGCTCAGCCTCCAGCTATACTACTGTCAATAGATCTAAACTCTGCCAGGCTTGAGAATGGCTCACAATGTTAAAGACATAAATCATGCCCAGTTTGCTGATGATACATTATTTCTTGGAGGAGCTAGCATAAATTATTCTAGAACCTTCAAGAAGGAGTTGGACATTTATAGGGAGGTTTTGGGCAGCAAGATTAACTATCTAAAGAGCACGATCTATGGCTGGAATTGCTCAATCAAAGATTTGACACACATAGCAAGGCTATTAGAAATGGAAATAACCCTGACCTGGGAGTCATCTAAGTATCTTGGGACCCAAATCTTCAAATCAAATCCTAAGGTAGCTCACTGGATGCCTCTGCTAGACAAGCTAAAACTCATAATACAAGCTTGGTGAGCCTCATGGTTGAATAATGCTGGGAAGGTAATCCTTATGAAAACTATTCTCATAAGTCTCCCAGTTTATCAGAACTCCATTCTACTAGCCCCTAAAACGTTTATTAGTAAAGTGGATGGTCTCCTGAGAAGATTTTTGTGGGAGGGAAGGAAAAATAATGGAAGAAGGCTCTATTTAGTTAATTGGGACACTATTAAGAAGCCATTCTTGGAAGGATGTCTCCAAATGCGGGATCTGGCAGCCCAAAATCTTACTCTGGGCTCCAAGCTCCTTTGGAACATTGTTTCTGGGAATCTTAGTTGGAGCAAGAGAGTTCTGTGGAAAAAATATTTTCATGGGCAGCGTTTGAGGTGCTTCGACGAGCCTCCTAGAATTTCCAAAGGATCACCAGTTTTCAAACTCCATCTCACATCTTTGTAACTTTTCAGTCATAAGCTTTATTGGATCCCAGGTAATGGGAAAGAAATAAAAATTTGGGAAGATTCGATTCTTGGAGATCATCCCTTGAATCAGATGGCAGAACTGGAAAATATCAGAGCTTGGCTTCAGGCCAGCAATCTAGAAACCCTTTGGGACATCTCCAATTGGACAGATGATGCAGAAGGTCTATGGGATGGTTGAATTTGGGGGAGGTCCCTCATTGGCTGGATGGTGAAGCCAATTTATTGTTGGATTTGCTCCAAGGAAAATCTCCCTTAAAGGCCTCTTCTAATGACAAAATAGAGTGGGGTTCTCTTTTAGGCTTTTACTCAGCAGCAGAAGGTTACAAAAGTATGATGACTATCCCTAGCATCCCCCAGAGCCAACTCAATGGAAATTTATTTGGTCTTTTCCTGCTCTCCCCAAATTTGACTTCTTTTGCTGGACTTTGGCACATAAAAGTATCCTCACTAGAGATAACCTGAGGAAGCGTGGAATGGAAGGTCCCTCCAAGTGTCCTCTTTGTGCATCGGATGAAGAAACGACTAACCACCTGTTCTTATTGTGCCCCTTTGCTCAAGAAGTTTGGAAGGGTGTCCTGATGTTAGGACCTGACAAAATAGATCTTCTAGGAAATATTCAGGACCTGCTAAGAAACTGGGCCAAGTTATCCCCGTTCTGTCTCTCCAAGAAAAGCCTTGTCAAGATTGGCTGGATGTGGATCCCCAAATTCACATGATGGAAACTGTGGTTGGAGAGGAACAACAGAATATTTAGGGAGGAGAGTTGTAACCCGGTCAAAATTATCACTAAGATCAAAGCTCTGTTGGGGGAGGCCTTAGAAACCAAACCCACCATAAGAAATGGCATGATTTTGGATAACAAGGAAGATCAATGGTTAAAAGAGCTTGTTCCAAATCATCAGAATAGATCCATTCCTCCTGCTAAAGCCCCTTCTCATTGGGAAATTCAACTGGAAGAACAGGAATTCATCAAATGGAGATCTGCTTTGGATGACCACTGCCTATTCTTCGATGGGGCCTCTAAAGGTAACCCAAGAAAGGCAGGTGGTGGGGGAGTTATCTTAAGCCCAGGTGGCTCAACTGAGCTGCGCTTTGCTTGGGGTATAGGGCATGAACAAACAACAAAGCAGAGGCTCTTGCTCTGTGGCAGGGTCTAAATCTCGCTATCAAGAGGAATCTCCTCCCCATCTCAGTATTTGGAGACTCCAGACTAATTATACAGGCTATGAACTCTCAACAGATCCCTTCTCAGGTGCAGTTAGCCCCCATCCTCAAAAAAATCAGACTACTGTTGCCCAAGTTCCACAAAATCTCCTTCTATCATGTCCTGAGGAAGTTAAACTCACAGGCAGACTTGGCAGCCAACCTAGGCTCTCTCAGGAGCAGGAGGTCTCTATTAGTAAATGATGTTGAATCGGATTGCAACCTTCCTTAATTCTAGAGTTGTCTAGGCCTCTGTTCCTTTGAGCATTTCGATGATTCAGATTCTCCAGACTTTGAGACCGAACCATTTTGAGCTGGCTGCTGTTAGGAAACGCGGACTCATCCACAAGGGAAAATTCGTAACGCAACCGTGTCATTTTCGATCTCTGTTCGTCATTGGAACTCACTGCTGCATCTGGGTAGGTGCTGGGGAGTTCATGAGGGCCTATTCAAGGCCAATTTACCACTCTTGGCATTCTTGAACACTATATAACACTCCGCCAGAAATTTCAAAAAGAAAATGCAATGATTCTTGGGATGATCCGACACTCCAGTGCGTTGGATCTCCTCTCTGCAAGCTAGGAAGCAGAGCTACGTCACAGAAAGCAAAAGCAGTGGAATTTCAAGGCACCATTCTGAAACCAAATTAAGTTCTTTTTCAAGCCTCTATCTGCATTCACAGTGTAACTCATTCAGCAGACTATTCAAAAGAAAAATCTTCTTTCCCCGCCAACTATAACAAGGAAATACAGGATTTCAGTGTTAAAGTCCTTGGCAACTGATTTGCCGAATTTTAAATAAAAACTAACTGTTTATTTCAAAAAAAAGAAAATGGAGAGCGGAGTGCTTAGGGTTTGACGCTGCTCTGCAACTGGAAAACCTTCACAGACTACGTCGTTCCACCATTAACCTTCAGCCATAAGGCAACTACAACACAATAAGGAACAACTATCGCACAATGGAACCCCCTCAGGGGGAGGACATGATGGCTCCCCTTGCTGATATGGAAAATAGCCTGCGATAGACTGAAAATGTCACGATGGACCATCCAGAAGACACAGCAACAAAGAATGAAAATACACCAATGAATAACAACACAAATGAAGAACCACGAGTGACGTCAAACACGTGCAAGCCGGTAGCAGTTGACAGACCGAAAATCAAGCTCCCAAGTCAATGCATTAACACTCAGATCCAGTTTATGAGGGATCATGCTTTGATAGGAAAGTTTATAGGCCTTTAGCCAATGGAGAAAGCTTTGCAAGACTAGATCGCAGCCAAATGGAAGCCAAAAGGGCACATAACACTACAGTTAGGGCCTAAGGGCTTATTTATTACCATTTTCAATTGTCTGGAGGACTGAAACAGGGTATTGGATGGAGGACCATATTTCTTCAACGCAGCAGGGCTATACCTAAGAGGATAAATCGAGCACTTTAACCCAAACAAAGAAGATCTTAGATGAGCCCCAGTGTGGTTGCGCCTTTATTCTCTCCCTCTAGAGTATTGGGATGAAGACTCTTTGTGAGACATCGGGAATGGTTTAGGCGAATTCATCAAAGTGCCAGAGGAGACAAAGTTGAAGCGATACACCTCCTATGCGCAAATCTGTGTATACATGCACCTCAACAAATCTCTCCGGGATGCTGTAAGCCTCTACCATGATGATTATGAATGGTTACAAACAATATATTACGAGCATGTACCATTCCGTTGTCAAAAATGCCACGCCCTGAACCATTTATTCCGAGATTCTCCCTCCAATATGAAATCCATGACCACCCCTTCAATGGATAAATCTGACTCGGATGGGTTCACAAAAGTTCCCAATCGCAAAAAGACCCATAAAAGGCCCTCTACCTCAGTCAAAAAACCTTTCACCAGCACCTCCTTGCCTTCAACAAGCAACAGCTTTGAAATCCTGCTCTAGCCGAAGGTTCATATTTTAGCTAATCAGAAACAACCTGAAGCCATTCCTAAGACTTCTGCCCATTCTACTCCATCAAGCTCAAAGAAATCCCTCACTTCTAAGCAACCCACAGACACCAAAACACCCTCTCCCAGTAACATGCAGAAAAGGACTACTCAAGGTATGGAGGTAGATAGCATTCAGATGTAGCTCACGATTGTAGATGATACAAAGGCAGAGCAGGAAACAATACAGCACATGGTAGAGGAATCAGAGAGCTTCAACATCGGAGATCTAGATATACTGGGACTTGAACAGGCTTGTAAGAAAAAGGAATATGACAAAATTCCTAAGCGATAGGTAGAGAACTTAGAAGTAATTCTCTCAAGAGCATAAAAGCAAAGATCATTAGGTGTCCAAACTGGTAGTCAGTGGGATGGAAGAAATATCTTCAAAGACGGATGAAAGATGTTTGATGATATGTATGTAGTCAGTACACTCCTCTGCATTACTCCTTTGCATTAATCCTTTCTTTGTATCTTGCATGTACCCTCACCGCTTGTCAGATTTGGCTACTTGCTGCTAATAGTCTCTTAGCTCTTTCCTGACAAAGTAGGTGAAGGAATTTCCTTCAACCTGCTTTCTTTAAGGCTCTTCATAGAAATTATAAAGCTAAGAGAAGGAGATGTGGAATCTCACTATCAAACTCTAGAACATAACTGCATGTTCGAATATATCCAAACAATTAAGCTACCACTCAACAACATTGTCAATCTTGGAAGACTCAAGAGAGATCACATCTCTAGATATTATAAACTTCTTATCCACTTCATCATAGAGATGGTATGATTTGGAGGTATGAGTACCCAAAGAAGATACATTTGTGATTCCTTGCACTGATTGTTTTTATCTGTTCCTTAGGTATGCAGGCATAATATGAGGAACCAAAAACCATGAGATGCCTCACCAAAGGAATGTGGCCATACCACATTTCATAGGGAGTCTTGTTTCTAATAGCAAGAGTTGGACACCTATTATTTATATACACAACACATAGAACCACATCAACCCAAAACCTTATGAACTAAACATGTGAACTATGCCAAGTTCATAGTGAAAGTAATACATTCCAATGAACTATGTGTTGAAAAATGTAGCAAGAAATTCTCAATTTAATTTTTCCTTGATTAAATTGAAAAAATTCAAATTTCCACATCAACAGACAACTTGGATGATGTTAACTTGTGTGACATGGCTTGTGTCACCTAGTTTACTCAATAAATTCGAGTTGGAGGATTTAGAGTTCAGTTCTGCATATGTTATTACTAACTTGTGGCAATAAAAGGTCAATTATCTCACGTTGTTGTCAATTAAACTAGTTCTAACTTTTGGAGGAACTAGTGGAAGGTCATTTAAGCAGTGGGACTTCAGTCAAACTCGATGATCATCTAGTTAACTGATCAATCAACCCAAAATAGTTGGGGCATGAAGAGAAGTCAAGTCACCTAAAATTGGTGGAGATTCGAAGGTAGTTTTAATTTCTTGTAGCTCACACGGTTGCAAGAACTTGCTATAACCATAGTGGAGGAGGTAGCTTGATTAGGAGCTTCTTGTGAAATTAGGGATCAAATGATTGTTGGTAGCATTAATAGCCTACCAGCAATTTGTTTTGCACCACACTTCAATGTTTTGGGCATGGTTTTTTAGGGTGGACATTTTTTTTATGCTTTTTGGTCATGCACGTCCTCACTAAGTATCTTAGGAGGTCTGAAATAGTTCCTTTCATGCACATCCTCAGTAAATATCTTTTGGGATGTTTGTACTAGGCCTTGTAAATTTCTATTTGCCAAGGCTTAACTACTTATGATCTTAGGTGCTCACAACAATTCGACAGTTTATGGCACTTTCCAAATCACCATTCTTGAAAGGATCCAACAAAACGACTTTAGAGGAAGATGAGAAGGGAAAACTCTTATTGGAACTAGCCTAGAACTAGTGGAATTGGTTGGTCCCAATGGTTTTAGAGTTGTACTAGTCTAGTTTGGTGGTTCAGATTGGCTAAGGTCAATCTTGGATTGAACTAAACTTAAAACACCAAATTCACTAGTTCTCTAATAAACAGACCAATTCTAAAGAATGTAATGCAACATAGCTAATGACCATCGAATAATAATTTTTTAATAAAAAATACTAAAAAGGAAAAAAAAAAATATTAAGTCGAGGGCCCTACAAAACCTAACCCTAATAATTAATGGTAATATTTAATTTTTAAAGTTAAAGTAAAAGTTGACATTCTCCTTATCTTTCGTTTTTTTAGAACGAATGATAAGGATAATGTCATCTTTTACTTAAATTTTTAATATTAACATTAATTGTTTCGAGTTGTTTCAGAGTGGTTCCAACTTCATTCAATTTTGAGAAAGTCAAATTCTAGATCCCATTCAAAACTTAGTGGTTATTGTTTGAACCACTTCTTTATAATGAGTCCTAGACTTTGACTTCCAATTCTTCAGGTGCAGTTATTGCATAATCATATTCCTTGTGAGACTTTGTAGCAGAAGTTGATCTTTAATCCATTGCAAGCACTTGACCTAGCATAGGGAACCATTAGCTACCCCTCCCAAGTTGCACCTCAACATTGAAATTTTCTTTCTGAGTAAACATTCATTTTATCCATTAGATCATTTCTTCCATTGTGATAGTCCAACAACACCCCTGCCAGCATATGCTTGACAATCCATCTCATCTTTACTACTACCTTATAAACACTCTTAAATCTCATGTCTCCAATATAAAAGAGGAAGAACCAAAAAGGGCCTTCTTAGCCCTCTTCACAACCCACAATATGTTTAGCTTCTCTCTTGTGCTTACACTCTAGTCTTCTCGCAGCTTCAGAATGGTGAATCTTAAACACAATCTCATGATGTCCATTCAGGGAAGCATAATTCACCCTTTGTTTGAATTAAAACCCCAAAAAACCCTGAAAACCCTGAGTGACTCCAGGCTTTGAGTCTACCCCATTTAATATGTTATTCATGCAACAATTATTTACCAACAACTCTTATATTATCTGACACAAAATCTCTTAACTTGCAAAGGTGATTTGAACACTGTGCAATGTTCTGGTTAAATTCCTATATTTCCTTTTTTTATATGTCTAAATTTTCAAGAAAAACACTTGTACCGCGTAGCTCTAATGTGGTTCCGTCTGTGTCTGTTTTCATTTCTTTGTTTTTGTAAAAGAACTATATTTGTGTGTTTTCCTATTTATTTCCGCACTCAACAGAACAGTAATAATAGCTTCTTTTCTATTCCTCCATTCTACATAACTATATAATTTTTCCTTACAGATACTACTGTTGTCCTTCCAGTTCGACAGTTGGTCAATACTAAATTTTCCACAAATGATATATGAATGTATTTATAGGGGAGGGTGTCAAAGGCATTCATTATTCATACAATCCAATAAACCAACATTAAAGAAAATTATTCTTCATTACAAGGAAAATCGTTATTTTGAAAGAATCTAAATAGGAGGGCACCATGAGAGAGCTCATGTTAGATTTGTGCTAAGGTAGATGTATACTTGTTCTAACCAATCCCTTTTTAACTACTTAATGTATAAGCTAAGATCCCTAAATACATTGATATCTAGTGAGAGTCTTTGTTCATTTTCTTGATATATATATATATGTTATTGTATTCTATTTATATTGAAAAATATAAATTTAGAATATAGAAAGATGAAAGACAACATCAACCATACTTTTTTTTAATTTATGTGAGCTATTTTCAAGAGATGAGTTTATTCATGTTATTGTACTTCTATTTTTATAATATATAAAGATTAATGGCAACATGAGCCATATTTTTTTATAATTTATGTGAACTATTTTCGAGAGATGAATTTATGTGAAGTTAATATACTATAAGTTCATTATGTATATATATTTGAATGGCATCGTTTCTCAACTGAAAAATAAACAATCAAAGTTAACCATTACTCGAAAGATCTAATAATTGTATATTCTTTTCCACAAAAATCAACACAATGTGTCACTTTTCACTTACTTTCACCATGACCTTGAATATGTTCATCTTTGACATTGCTAGACCAAAAGTATGCATTAATTGTATTCAATGACCAGTTAAATTGTTCCATCATAAAAAAAAATATAAAAGTGAGCTCATGATTTCATTGGCAAGGGCTATAGTCATTTTTGTTTTAATTGCATACACATTACATCACTTTAATCTCACATAACTTGCATAAAAATTAAATCTTATATGATATCCTTGCGTCATGTTAACTACAATATTTAGTATGAGGTTTTTAATTCTTGGCATGATTAACTTAGGGCATTAAGAAATGAATTTAATGTATGCCAAGGATATCACGCATGCTGTCCACTTGGCCTTTGAACCTTCTCGATGCTAATCTGCTCCATCCACTTGTCATCTCTCGCTCCAGGATTCACCAGCACATCGATGATTCTTCATGATCCTATCCGATGGATGATATAGATTACAGAGGAGGAGGGTTACAAGGAAACTAACTCACTCACCCCTCCCACAATTCGGCCTCATTCCTTCGCTACACGATTCAGTTTTCTTGCTTGCGACGATCTGTAATGGTTTTCTTGCAATGATTTGCAAGGCTTTGCTGTCTCGGAGTCTGTCCCCCAGCTTGTAGGCTACTACTATATCGCTCATATAACGAGGTTGTTATTTCACTTACCATTCACATTCTCTTATATCAAGACAATGATTTGATGGGCTTTTCATTTTGTGCCGGTAGTCGACTGTGAAGAACGCGACAACTTTTCCTAGAAATATTTCCTGGACATGAATTCCACTATGTCCATTCAATCTCTACTTATACGATTAGAGACATCTTGTCTATCATTGCATTCAGCCAGTAAGTCTCTTTGCTTCTTACTATTGAAGAGCAATTGACAAACTAACTAAACTGTGGACTCCTGCTAGTTATTTTATGAAGCCTTAAGTTTGAATGCCCCTTAATATGCATGCCCTCAGACTTTGGATCTAGCTTAGGGTAATCAACTACAAGAAAGATTTCAATATGGTTGGCCTACAATTAGGTGGAGAGTTGAAGTTGTTTCTTTATTTTCCAGTCATCATTAAACACAAAGATATGTGTACATTGCTTATGTGTATTTCCTTATGGAGTGT
Organism: Pinus taeda; assembly: GCA_000404065.3. Lineage (NCBI taxonomy): Eukaryota > Viridiplantae > Streptophyta > Pinopsida > Pinales > Pinaceae > Pinus > Pinus taeda. Next base: position 109,649 of record APFE030229878.1, read on the forward strand.
GATGAATCTTGTTACATCGTGAATGGTGCAAGATCTTTCGTGTTTGTAAATGTAAATGAATGTCTGAGTTTTGATGCTCATTGTATTTTCATGATTATAATGGTTTCATGCATGCATATGAATTTTAAAGTGTCCCTAGAATATGATATTCATTATTATGTGTATGGTGAATGTGCAATTATGTGGTCATATTCTGTTAGTTGATTTCCAAATTAGGGGTATACCTAGTTTAACCAATCCCTACGCTAGTTATTCTATCAAAAATAAGAATTTAGGTATCATGAATTGGGCCATGAGTCTCCATGAAATTACAAGAGGGTGGGTGCACAACAATTGTAGTTTTTATTTATGAACCTAGCTTAGGTTTCTTTTTAATCCATATACTTTATTTCTTCGAGGTCAAGAGGAAGTGGGAGAACATGACTTTTTTGACATACTAGTAGGTCCAACACCAAGCAGCACTCATCAAACCACACCCTAGTGGAACCATTTTGTCTGTATAGACACCAACCATAATCCATCGACCCCAGTGAGAAAATATGAGGTAAGGGTAGGGTCTATATACTTGGGCAAATGTTGTTTTATTTTGGGTGAGAATCCCAAATGCCATGAGTGTGGTCTAGGCATAATTGGGAGTGTTGGTAACATTTCTAGCCTCCCATCACTAAGATATTTGTACCCTACAACACCCTAAGAGTGTAAAAATTAATATAAATTTGCTACTACTAATGTATTCGAGATGAAAATATGTTAGGCCCCTATACTACTAGTGTAACTCCTATTGTTATTAGTAAAACCCACTTATTATATTGATGTACCCACGTAGTACCCATATTGTTGCTATTGTGCCCCATAGAAGCCCACTATTATTATTATTGTGCCCTTACATCATTATTGTTATGTCAGCTCCGATTATGTTATGACCCCTTAGACTCCTATATATAGAAAGGAGGTCTTTTCATTTGTATCATCCAAGAATTGTTCATTTATGTAATGTAAAAGAGGTTTCCCCCTCGAAGAGGCTAAATTCTAAGGCATTGATCTATCCTTTCTATCTTTTCTTGAGCTGGTTTCATAACATTTGGTATGAGAGCTTTGGATTTTAGGGTTTCACTGCACCAAATAGGTCATTGTGGAATATTTTCCAAAACGTTTTTTCTGCGATGTTTCAGAAGCTAAAAAAATAACCCATTTGAGACGAAATCACGCTAAACCTCAAGTCCAAATTTCAGAGATTGTTGCACTATATTTGAGGAGATATGATCTGAGGAAGTTGGTCTTTTTGCAGACTCCTGAATGACATTCCAAACAGGTGACCTGAGGAAATTCGTCATAACTTTCTCTCTGAGCATCAGATTGAAATTTCGTAAGAAGTTACAGAAAGAGGACAAATTTTAGTTTCTTGTGTATATGTTTCAATGCCAAAGGGTGAAACAGTGACATGTGGCACTTCATACAAGTTCGCTCTTCTGGAAAGGTCTATAATCAAGTCACCTTGGGAGAATGTGCGTAACTCTTTCTTGGAGAATCCAATTTGGATCAAACTAGTGGAATTGGAAAGAGGACATAGAGGGCTACTACAGATCACAATTTTAGAACTTAAAGATCCGAAAGTACAGAGTTACAGTCATTTTAAAGTCGAGCTCCTAAAATTAAGAAAAAGCATGATGAGGAAGTTTGATGGCAAGGATCTGGTAAATTGGATACTTCAGATGGAGCAATATTTTGATATACATGGTGTACCACTGTTACAAAAGGTATGTATTTCACATTCATATTTAGAACTGGTTCAACTTTTATGGTATGAAGGGCTTTGTTCTTGTAAACAACTTGTTATGTGGTCAATTTTCACGGAGGAAATGATAGCACATTATGAGGATACAAAGAGCAACACCTTCTTTAGAGCAACACCACAACAATTGGAAAGAGTAAAAGGGCTTTGTGACATAGTGGAAAGCAAAATTATGGAAACCAAGAAGCATACCCATCACAACTATAAAGATGGAAGTAATGTTTCTCCTAGCCTTCCACAACCTACAAGGGTTACACAACAACAATTGGAAGAAAAAGGAGAAAAAGGGCTTTGTTACAATTGTGACAGCAAATGCACTAAAGGTCATAAGTGTGCTGAGAAGAAATTTCTTTACATAGGATATGAAGAGGAGGAACAAAAGGATCAAGAAACATCAAAAGAAGAGGATATACACCAGGACCCCACCCCAGAAAAAGAAGAAATGAATGAGACCATAACTTGTAAAGCATTGGCAAGAATTACCACTCCTCAAACTCTCAAGATAGAAGGACATATCAAGAAGAAAAAGGTGCAAGAAGTGAAAGATCACATCGAGAAAGTAGAAATGAGTCCAACCATATCTTGTAATTCATTGGTCAAAATTACCACTCCTAAAGCTATCGAGATAGAAGGACATATCATGAAGAAAAGAGTTCATGAAGTGAAATATCACATCGAGCATCAAGAAATGAATCCTACCATATCTTGTAAAGGATTGGAAGAATTTACCAGTTATCAAACTCTAAATATAGAAGGACATATCAAAAAGAAAAAGGTTCAAGCAGTGAAAGATCACGTCGAGCATCAACAACAATTCCTCCAACTTTTAAAGGATAATGCCACTTCGGTGCAAAATCAAACAAAACAGCAGGCAGATCAACATCGTAGTCAAAAAAAATTTGATGTAGATGATTGGGTATTTTTACTGCTACATCTCAAGCAAGCTATTTATGAGAAGGAAATGTTGGCAATACTACATGCACTTAAAAAATGGCAACCTTACCGAATGGGGAGACTCTTCAAGGATGAGGATGTAGAAGCATTGTTTTGTGCTATTTCTATTATCCAACTAGATTGGATAAACGAAGCAAGGGATAAATGGAAGAAGGATGAAGAAGTATGGCTACTTATTCAAAATTTGCAAAAGATCCTAAATTCAAACAATATTGCCAGAAATTGAAGAGGAAGGAAAGATCATATTGGAACCTGGAGCAGTCACAGAAACAAGAACCTGACAACTACAAAATCGATCTATTTCAGAGTATCTCATCAAGTGGAAGAACTTACCCGTTGAATATTCCACATGGGGGGATAAGAATTTTATACAAAAGCATCAAGAACTACTCAAGCATTGAGGACAACGCTTTTTGAAGGAGAGGGGCATGTTAGGCCCCTATACTACTAGTGTAACCCCTATTGTTATTAGTACAACCCCCTTATTATATTGATTTACCCATGTAGTGCCCATATTGTTACTATTGTGCCCCATAGAAGCCCACTATTGTTATTATTGTTGCCTTACATTATTATTGTTATGTCGGCTTTGATTATATTAAGACCCCTTAGACTCCTATATATAGAAAGGAGGTATTTTCATTTGTATCATCCAATAATTGTTCATTTATGTAATGTAAAGGAGGTTGCCCCCTTGAGGAGGCTGAATTCTAAGGCGTTGATCTATCTTTTCTATCTTTTCTTGAGCTGGTTTCATAACAGTCCACCTTTCACCCAGAGAGTATAGCAAGAAATTCCCATTTATTTTTTCATTTTTTATCATAAATAAGATCCTCTTCTACTATGTCTTAGAAAAGTTAGATGTTTGGTGTCTTCAGCACTTGTATCATAAACTAATCTTCTAGTAGAATATGGTCCACCTATCCCATGAAGAGTATAGTAAGAATAATCTCCACCTTTCACCTGGAGAGTATAGCAAGAAATTCCCATTTATTTTTTCATTTCTTATCGTAAATAGGATCCTCTTTTACTATGTCTCTTCCTCGCTACCTAGATGGGCACAGTTTTGACTATTGGACTATATGTTCCAGTTATGTTTGTGGGCCAAGATTGGTGCACTCGAGGCTTGCTAATGTTGCCTTGCGATCAGTAGATAGATGTGCCTTGATGAATGGGTGGGATAATGATATTCGAATCGAAGTCCAGTCTTAAAGTATGCCTCCCTTGTCCTCCTTATTAAACACTGCAATTATAAACTCTTTTATTTCTTCCTCTCGAATCACTATTCTAAGCTCGAAGACAAAATAAAAATATGTGGCATTCATTACTTACAAGCATGTCGCTTTAAGCTTTCTCAACACCTTGCGAGCCTCGAATCCTTAGGCCAACAACGGATCCAACTACTAAAAGGTTGGTGAAGATATTGGAAAATGTTACAACAAAAGGCTATTCTGAGTGATACTTTGAGTTAATTTTTTTGCACCCCAATTAACTCTACGTTAGCTTCTTGCTATCTACAGGTACTCAGGGGGAGTATGGTCAGCAGAATGATTATCAAGGAAAGAAATTATCTTGGTCTGCCCTTTGCCCTTGATGTCAAAGGGGGAGAGTGATTTGGTGTTGTTGCCATCAAGTCCAAAGGGAGAGATTGTTGGCATTATGATGCATGTGTTGTACTTCATGAAAACCCACTCGTAGAAGAACATCTCACTTATTTATAACTAGATGAATCTACAGAAGAGATATCAGTTGTGACTGAATGCATGGGATGCTGGACAACTCAGAGGAATTAGATGACGGTTCTTAGTATGACAAGTTAGCTTTTCCATCAAGTCCAAGGGGGGAGATTGTTGGAATTATGAGACAAGTGTTGTCCTTGATGGCAAATCACACAGATGAAAGATCATAGTGCAGCAGGTCAGTAGCAAGGAATTTATCATCAGACTACAAGAAGGTTTGAAAGAGTGAATTATCCTTTATAGATCTGTATGCAGTTTTAGTGAAGAGAAGTTGCGTATACATGCAAGTTCTATGAATGAAAATAGCGTATATGCACGTTGGTCCAAACAAAGCCGCATATACACGCATGTTAGACATTACCGAGTCGCTTATGCGTATGCATGCACATTCATGCACGGAAAGGGACGTACATGTGGGAGAACTTATTTTTGGTCTGTGGTATTTAGTCCTTGGTACTTCAACCTATGGTTTTGGACCATGGTATCTCATCAAGAGTGATGATCCCTAGTATTGGGTCCATGGTATTGATTTTTTATTATTTTGGACCGTGGTATTGTGAAAGGCCTAAGACTATAAAAGGAAAAGAAGATCATTATGCAAGGAGATAGAGAAAGTCTTGAATATCTGATGAAGTGTGAGATCCAGTATGTAGACAATGGGTTCATGATGCATTGCTTGATCTGAGCTAAGGAGGAATCTCACCAGTTGATGGAGAACAAGATCTAAGGATAGATCGGGATCAAATGGTTTAGAATGAATCATCTTTATATGGTTTGATTATGAATAGACTAGATCTGAATTATTGATGCATGTTTTATTGTACGCATGTTATGATCTGGGTATGACTGACGTCTGAAACAGCCGCAAAGTCATGATTGAATATGTATAGATATCTACGCAGGTTGGATTTGGAGAAAGCGCGTATATACATGGGTTTGATTCATCGTAGTAGCGTATAGATAATGAAGTATGATGTTTGAAGTTGCAGTTGGGTATGATTGTTGTTACAGAGTTCTATTGTATGCTCTGTGTTCTGGTGACTGTGTTGTTGATAGGGTTTTAGTGTTTCAGTGATTTAGAAATTGATGATGCTACTATTGATTATTTTTGGCTTCAAAGATATTAATGGGTCCAATATGAAAATTGGATGAAACATGGCCTTCAGATTTTAGTGTTCTCCTTGAGGAGAATCCAGTCTGAAAATGTATGAAATGTGGTCCCTAGAGGATGAAAAGAGATTGTAGGTCAGCGCCTACGTACTAGTACATCAACTAGTACAAGAGCAAAGGGGGTGTTAGCTCCCTTCCAGTAGCAGCTGGAGAACGATTAAAGTTTGGAGCATTTCAGTAGGCCAGCACCTACTTACTAGTAAGTGGATCGGCTAATACAAGAGCTAAGGGGGTTGTAGCTCCCTTCCAGGAGAATCTAGAGAACGAGAGAAGGTTGTAGCCTTCTAGAGGTAGAAGCTTGCGTACTGGTATAAGACTGCACAAGTACAGAACTATTTTAAAAGAAGTTTCTTATTAAAAGAAGATAGAGACAACTTGCAGCAGGTGGATTTCACCCACGTTGGGTTTCCACCTTATATCATGGTGTTCATGTGTGCTTCTTGTGTGTGATGATCTGTTCTATTTTACTGCACCTGCTTACTATACATATGGTTAAAGAAGTTCTGATGCACTAACTAAATACCAACGTCTAATGGATTAATTGAATCATAAGACACAGTTGCGTATACACACGGGTTACCTTAATTGAAGTAGCGTATATGTATCTAAGTATGGAAATGAAAACGTTTTATTGATTTGAGAATAATGATTCACCACCCCCCCCCACTCTCAGTATTATTTCCAACACATATCCCTTCTAATGCCAAGGTAGTGCCATGGTTGGACTATCAAATCACAACAATGGGAATCACAAATTTGAAACTTCAGAACTCGGGGGAAGCCTTTGCACATATAGATTTCTACGAGGAAGACTAGCAAGTGAACTATATCATCATAGTTAGGGGTCAACCACACAAAAACCTTGTCACTAAATTCCATTTGCTTGGTTGTATATTGTCAACATCAGAGTTGGATCACAAGCATTATACGGTATTTCTATCGTCAAATATCCATCCATCATTTCTATAGGTCATTCACAAACCCACGGTTATGGGTGAACAACATGAAAACCTTTCCATCGAAGTACATTTCCTAGGCCACACATTGCCAGTATCATAATTGTCTCATAATCATTACAATGTATCTCTATCTTTAGGTCTTCTTTCATCATGATTATGGGTCATCCACAAACTTGTTGTTATGGTTCAACTGCATAAAGCCCTTCTCTTCATTGGCTCATGTTCAACAAAATATTCTCATGAGGGAAGTTACACAATGGGGACCATTTCTTCCTAAGGATGGAGGAATAATCTAAATGGAAAATCACTTCCACCCATGGTATCTGCTCATGGTAATTACCGATGGTACCTTCTAAAGGTAATTAACCATGGTATTGTAACTAAAAAGGCTATAAATTTAGACCTGATTTTGTAAAATTGTAGATTGGTCCATGCAATGTAGCTATAACAATTCTCTTTATTTTAAGAAAATGCTTCTTTATGTGTTTTTATCTTTCCTTTGGTGATTTTTAGTAGTAAACTCCCCACATCCAAATAATTTGGATATTTTAACCCATTTGTGTTTAGTTTCCTATACAAGCATCATTAGGATAGTTGAATACAATTGCATATCAATGTAGATTTAAGGCTCATATGTTACAATGTGGTTACATAGAGACAAATATTTCTAAATCTATCTTGATGCTTTTCTTGACATGAGACATAAATTGACCCATCACAGAACTTCGCTCCCTTGAATGTTAACCACTACAAAAGTGCGGATACTAAGCCCACCCCAATAAAATGGATTATTCCCTCCTTTCAATTATAACTAATACAAAATTGTGGATATCAAGCCCATCTAAATATAATGGCTAAATTGACCTATAAATATTTCACAACATAAAAAAAGAAGAATTTAGACCAATCTACTATGATTTCATCTTGACCTCACAAGAGTAATTTCAATTTCAATGGATGGCAAGTAAATAAATATCAATCTATCAAATGCATCAGTTTAGCTACACATGGAAGATTTTTAGTAAGATAAATTCAAAACTAACCCACCTGTTCTATCCTGGTAATAGTGACATTATAAAAAATTGTTTAGTAACATCTCTATGAAACAGTCATCAATATAATCCTTAGTTACATTATCATGGGCACAAAATTACACACACACACACACACACACATATATATATATATATATATAGACATAAACACGTCACATCTTAATACTAGATTATTACACCTTTTTAATTATAAATTTCAAACTCTTAAAAGAAAAAATTTAAAATACCATGATATATTATAAATAAAATATATAAATCTTTGTCATAGATGACAATCGCAGTACAATAGTGGGTACCCTAAAATTATATAAGCAAAGAAGTATATATTAAAAAAAATACTCAGACACATTTATAACTAATTAGTTATGAGTTTTTATTATAAATTCATGTAAACAAAAACAATGCATATATTACCAAAAAAAATAACTTTAATTTTGCAAAAGAAAATTAGATATTGCATAAAAGAATAAAAAATATAAATGCATCTAAACGTCGCATAAATATGTCAAACATTTGCATTTTCATGGTGTTAATATTTCTCAATTTTTAAACATTATAAGTGAAAAAAATAAAATAGAAAGGTATACTCATACATTGCTATATTAGGAGCCCACCATATTTTATAAACTAAATCTTCCATGTTACATGTAGACAAACTTAATATCATATGTTTTTGAGAAAAATATAAACATCAAAATCCAGATTTTATATATATACACACACACACACGCATTTTCATGATGTTAAGTATATTTCACAATTTTAAAACATTATAAGTTAAAAAAATAAAACAAAAATGTACACTCAAACATTACTATATTAGGAGCTCACTATATATTTTAAACTAAATTTTCCATGTTACATGTAGATGTACTTAATAATATATGATTTTGAGCAAAACATAAACATATACATAATTTTATATGTGTTCATTTTTAATAAATAAATAAATAATAATATCTAATAAAATTTGTAATATATAGTAATGTACTAAATATTGAAAAAAATAAACACTAAATAAAATGAGAAAATGCAATGTAATTTAAAAATAATGAAATAAATTAGAACATAATAGATATATACATCATATTGTTCTAAGAAAATGATTAAAATATTATATACATAAAATAAATATTATTTTAACTTATACCAATTAAACTAAAAAAAATAAAATTATATATTAATTTTTAAAAACAATATGAATACAATTATTATATAAATTGTAAATAAATCATATGGTTTTTAAAAGCAAAATTAAAATATCATTAATTTCAAAACAAATTGAGAAAACATGAGAATAAAAATCATCAAAGTAAAAAACAAATTTAAAAAAACATGAGAATCTATAACGGACCAATTGACACATTTAGAAAATCAAAAGATTATTAAATTCAAAACAAATTGAGAAAGCATGAGAATAAAATTATAGTAAAAAAAAAAACCCATGAGTATCTATAACCAACCAATTGACACATTCAGAAAAGCAATATTAACTAACTCGTAAAAAATCATGGATAAAGTGGAGCATTGCAATACTATCCAATTGGCAGAAAAGCATGCAAGAAGTTAAGGGTTGCTATCTGGTTTTAGATGTGAGTAATTTAAGTAGTTAACACAGGGGATACCTCCATCAAGACTAGCATCATCATAACTTTAATGGAACCATACATATAGATCAAAGCTATCATCATTATAACATCAATAGAAACATGTATATCCTTTACTACTATCACCATCATGATATTCATAGAGAGTACACATAACGATTAATTATATTGTAATCATAATATTAATAGAGAACATACATAGCCATCACATTCGCTGATAATAGAGTCACGTTTCTGGATCCTCAGCCTGAGTTACTCATAGACTAAAGTATGTAAGATAATGTCATATTAGAGTCAAGAAACTAGAGTGGGAACTACACCTTATCTGAATCCAAACTTTCAGATACATGATGAAAATTTGAGTCCCTTGTCTCCATTTCTACAGTGAATCCCATCTCCTACCTCGATGTGTTTGGTCGAATTCCTGAAACTTGATGATTAAGGCTCCCATTTTCTACATTTTCTTGTGTATTTTGGTCTTCTTCATTGGTAGGAGGATCCACTTCTTCATAATCCTCTTCTTCGTCAGGAAAATTCTGTGGAAATTTCCATCCCTTCGGTTACTTTCTTATTTTCTTCTTCCTTTGAGGCACTTTCTTGACATCAGGGAATGAATTTTGTGGATTTCCCATTTGTTGGCTTATTCGACATCTAAATGTTGTGTTCCAAAAATCTAGGAACTGTGTCAAGCATTTCTTGTTGTGTGTCAACAAAATATGATCCGACAATCCTTTGTTTAATTCTACCTCCACATAAATTATGGCGATTGTGTAGATTTATTGCTCAAATTTTTGGGTATCTTTCTTTATATATCACCATAATATGTTCCCAATGGATTCTATCACTTTCTAGAGCCAAAAATATAACGTACATTATACAATCTAACACAAACTGTCATTCAAGATACTAACATTATATTGGCGTTGAAATCTAGGAGCTAAGGGGTGACAAAAAGTCCCACAGAGCCCCAAAACCATGGATGCTCTTGCAATATAGATTCACAATCCTCTCACCATGTAAATTTTACTATGAAAAAGCCCCTGGAGCAAAGCTGCATCTCACAATTTATTGTACAATTTGTGAATATCCAATGGAAATGATCCACTGATTTTGGCCAAAAACTATTGAATTTTCATAATACTTCTTGAGATTCATATTGTGTGCATAAATCATTTGTTTATGGTATATTTACAATCATTAGTTGGATTTGATTCAGTTGTTCCACTATGTAAGAGTTGGGTATATTGTGTTTCTTATCTAGTGTTGTTGAGGCAACAAATTTGGATTGGAGGATATCTATGAACTAAAAGTCTCCATTTTCTTACCCTTGATTCGATTATGCTCCTTTGTGAATACTAGATCTCGACACTCCCTGTGTGGCGTTTGAATTTCTTGGTCGAGGTGATCCTCCTCGAAGCCTCCAGTTTAATATGATGGTGGATGATGGGAGGATGTTATAATCTTGTAACATCACATCTTCCTGCATGGATTTTCCTCTGAACATTAGACTTTGTAGGAGCATCGGGATACCTATAGTGTGCATGATATTGTGCTTTAATTGTTTGATGTTCTCTATGTCCCGAAACCAAAATAATATTGATTTTCCATGTGGGGATTTGATAAAAAATTGGAAGGCTACCAGATAAAGTGCCCATACTTGACAGTCACACAGATCTTCAGTCGAATCAATGAATAAGTGTGGATATGCAAAGAGTGAGAGGGGCTTAT